>JAPZDV010000022.1:1469486-1499385 GCA_029814665.1 Acanthurus lineatus | reverse complement strand
TAAATAAATAAATAAATAAATAAATAAATAACTAACTAACCTGAACATCCTTACCCTTTCTACCTTTACCAAAGTTTTTTTTTTTTTAAGCCATAAAGCTTAAGATCTCAGTCCTGGCAGATTTGGCAACATCAATGTACAGTGTGAAACATTATTGTGGTTTAATACTTCAGGTTGGAGAATTCTGGGTGCAACATTTACTCTTGAGCAACACCTTTTTTAGAAAAAAAAATCACTGTGTAAGTATTTTTCCACAAAGCAGCAGGGCAGAGGTAAACTCTGCAGCTGCTCCGTCTTCTACCATTATTTCTTGCGATATTTAAAAGTGACTTGCTGTCAGAAAATGCCCAAAGTGATTATCTGCTTCACTGTTTTCTGTAAATTTCTGCAAGGTAATTTGAATCCATGGCTGGAATGGTGAACTCTGCAGCAGGCAAAGAAAGCTTCATAGACAGGTTATTACAGAATGTAAATTCTTTGAACAGATATTGCAGACCACACTGTGTATAGCATAAAAAAATTAGATTTTTACAACTTCAAGGTCTTTTCTCGCTTCATGCAAAGTGTATGTCACATGGTCTAAAAGCAGCTATATAATCTGCTGTTCAGTGACAGAATCAAAAGGCTACCTCAATAACTTTGCAACTGGTTTGTTGTTGTAGTTTAAATCACTCACAAAAGTACTTTAATTGCGTTTCTTTTATAGAGAGACTGCCCCAAACCGTGCACATTTACATAGTCATTGTCAAGGCTACAAAGACATGCAAACCCTTCAAGAATTCTAAACATCATGGAGGCAGCTGGATGCAGCCAGGAGGAAGCTATGACAGCAGGCTTTGTGCTCTGACATGGAGTGTAAAGGTATTTGGACCAGGTAAGAACACAACAGTCAACAGCTCATGCAAATAAAATTATCAAAGCAGAGAGAAGCCTTAAGTTTACTGGTCTTGTACTGTACATTTTTTGATAGTAAGTCTTTAACATTAGCAACAGCAAGCTATTCCTGCTCACTTGGACTGCAGAAATGCATAACTGCCAAGTGCATTTTGTCACCACAATCTATTCAAACTTCTTACATTCCCACAAGGAATAAAAATGTATCATAAAATATGTGAGATCATTTTTGTCTCCAAAATGGGAAGAATTCGCTTTATATCTCAAACCATCAGAAAAATAATTTATCAGTTGAGCTCATTGTGGCATTGTCATATCGGAAATAAGTCTGAGTTTCCATTTATGATAAAGCAAATGATGAATTCCTTCCACATTCTGCAAATCAAGCTCCACTAACACAGAAATCCACCTCCTTGCCCTGACAGCTAGCAGCACATGGGTGAAAAAGGGTTTGGGGCAAAAAAAGAGAAGAAGAGAAAAATAATTGGACTTCCATCCCACCCCCCCCCCCACCCTCATCCCCGGCCACAGACATAATTAACACTGGCCAAGTCAGGAGGCCTGGAGAGAAAATCTGCTGTTTGGGCAAAAAAAAAAAAAAAAAGGACTAGTAACATATTGTATCCTTTATATACATGCATTCAGATATGGCTGGTAGCTCTGACCAATGTAATGAAGCCCTGTTAAAAAACCTGGCAAAGTCATTCATTCATAAAATCCCAATGTGTGACTATTACTCTAATTACAGAGCACGTCGGCCCCAATTAGCCCACTGCTTCTCCTCTGTTTCATTCTTGATTAACGGAGCCCTGGTAATTACAGGTTTCATGAGAGGGGGGTTTTAAGGCATTAGCTGGCCCACACAGCAAGCTGTTAACTCCATCCATGTCCTTCCACATTGTGCAACCTTCTTGTACACCACCATCCCACCCCTGCATTACCAAGTGCTGGGCTTTTTCTTCATCAAAGTGTTGTCTTTGTCTTCTGCACCCACTTTTACCACAGCTAGAGTTCCTCAAAAGCCATTATGTTTCATAATGAAGAGGTAGAGGAAAGGTGGAGAAATAAATTGAGAAAGGAAGAGAGAGAACGAAAGTCACGGTGACAGGAGCAGGGCTAAGGCTATGGTGAGCGCAGGCAGCAGTGCCATGTGTTAATTACACATGTAAAGCCTATTATATCCAGAGAGGACACCTGCTGGCAGGGGAAATGAGGCCAGCGCCCAGCCTGCCGCATAGAGTCAAGCAAGCCTTCTATCTGCCGGGGAGATGATAGCGCTCTGATTACATTTTCATACGGTGCCTGGATTGGAGGGCGCACTTAACATTCAAATCAATCTCCAGGGAGACGTCACAGGTTGAAATTGAAATGTTCCAGGTTGAAGGGTCATCACTTAGAGCACTCAGCGGCCGCCACCATGTCAGGTCACAGGTTTAAGGCACATGGAGAGAGACAGAAATCAAGCGATGTATTCATATGTGTGCTCACACACATACACATGTGACAAGTGCACAGTTGAGGATTAGTCTTTAAGTTATAAAATCTTTGGCCACATTTATTCAGTTAATTTTAAAGCTCAATTTCTTATCCTGAACTTAAATCTGATGATAAAAAGGGGATTTCTTAGCACTGTTCATAACAATAATCTAACATGGACTATAACCTGAGCCCAAAAATAAGCAGTGTAGCAGCTAAAATAGACCATAATGTTGCTCTGCTGTGGACATACTGCAGCACGCCCGTCATGCCACGTCCGAGCCCCATGAACTTCAGCCACAGCTTTTTGATGTTCTTACTTAAATTTGAATTCATACTGGTGAACCAAAACACCAAAACCTTATTGGTGGTTTTTCAGAAAGGAATTGTTATTCTCTAACATTTTTTCATCTTTGTGAGAATTTGTACATTTTTGATGAAGAAAGAATAATAGCTTGTAACATTTTAGCCAGCAGTCGCAGTGGCAAACATCAAACAAGCAGAGCTTATAACATTTTGTTTGTAACATAAAGTGACAGTCATAAAAGTCATAACAATATTTGACTTTATAACTTTGTTCAAAATACATTATTAATATGTGCTGCAATGTTGGCAGTTCAACCATATACCTTTATTTTCCTGACTGTGATATAAATCTATTTAAAATAATGAAGCGGGAGGAAAAAAAAGACAGTTGGTTAAAGTAGATTTCACATTTAACCCAGTTTAACAGTTACCATTTTAATTTTTTTTATATAGATAAAATAAATGGGAAACAACTCTGAAATCAAGCAGCAATAGCAAAATCAAATGCACTAAATTCCTCCCCATCGTGCCTCAACTCTTCCCTGTGCTCCACTTCTTACAAAGCTGTGCCACGTTACAATGAGTCCTGGATTAAACTCTGTACCAAATGAGGCTTGCTCTTTGGAAGGAAATGATATGATCAACTTCACACCCATCAGGGGAGCTTGTGTACATCTTGCCTAAGGTCTTGCATCCTCATACATATTCAAAAGTCTTTCACAGTTCATTATAAACTCACAAAATCTCTGCTCCTTCCTATCCTAGATGGCCATGTTACATTCATTAAAAGGGAAGAATACAAAGCCTCCCCAAATTATAACGATACAAATTCCTCACGCAATTAGAATTTAACTATTCACTGTCTCACATCTAGGTCTCGCATCAAAAAACATCAAACGCAAGTCTGCCTAATGGATGTCTCTCTACGTTGCACAATTAACACTCAAGGACAAACAATAAAGGAATGGGAATCATAGCTGTCTGATGTTTAGTTTTTTTTAAGTTCTTTTTTTTTGCCCTTCAAGGTCATTTGATATGCAGGCCTAAAAAGTAAACACCTTTGTTTCCCTCTATCAAGAGTCGTCCCCTGAGAAAAAATAACTAGGATACAATCATACAGACCTGCTGATGTGTTTGTCAAAGATAAGCTGTGTTTCAAACACTGCTGAGTGACAAATAAGAATCACTAAATCACACACAGCCAAAAATACGCAGGCTGTAAGAAGGGGTAGTAAACTTTTTCATGCAACCAGTAAGTCAAAAACTAATCTTAAATATAATGATGATAATTATCAAAAATTTTACGATGCAGCTTTATTTAAACACTTGGATGAGAAAGAGAAGGACAGAGAAAAGGCAACTTTTGAAAAGTAAAAGCCGCCTCACTTTTTGTCTGTGCCATTCGTTGATTCAGTTTTGTAATTGCACTCATGTCCATTAAGTAACTAAAATGAAAGTGCACTGAGCCTGTCAAAAAAGGCATATCAATGTGTGTGTACATGTATCAGCTGGAGTCTGGGTGTGAGGATCAGTGTATGTGTGGATGTTAGATCAAGCCAGATGATGATCTGGTTGACTGGTGTTAGCAGAGCTGATCCCACAGTTCTCGGGTTGGGGAGAGCTGAACGCCAATCGCCTCTCCTGCTGCTTCCCAGACCAAGCTGGCTGTTTTCTAATGAGACAGGCGGACAGGGAGCTGTCACACTGACGGGGCGCCTGACACATGAAAATGAGACCCCGATCCGCATGCTGGGATTGAGAAGGAAGACTGGGAGGGACTGAGAGGGTGAAGGAGTGAAAAAGGGGGGAAGGATGGGGAGGAGGAGGGAGGCCTACCAGCTGTCAGAGGACTGAGTGACAGGTCAAGGAAGGTGGCTGAGCAGCAAAACTCCTCGAAGGGCCTTTGAGTGACAAGAGACGAAAGGCACATCTCTGCATACACAGCAGTGGCTGCAAACTCTCCTGTCTGGCTTGTCTCTGTCATCTGACAGGCCTACAAGGACTAATCCTGTTCTACTCACCAGCCAAGAGTATCAGCAGAACACTGCTTATTGATCTACATTTAGAACTTCTGAATTTCTCATTACTACATCCAAAATTCAAAGTGCCTCCTATCTTTTATTATCCAAATTCCTTCCAGTATCACTCAGTTTTGATTTTAGCCTGTGATAAATACAACGGCTTTAGTGACGTTTAGAGTCTAAATGTTGCAAAGCATATCTGGTTATTCCTCCAAGATGCCCTGCAGACATGCCTTTCTGAGTGATGACTGTGGGATTATCTCTCCATTATAGTGATTCTATCTGACAAGGCATTCTGTCACATCTCAAACGGCTGCTTCCCTTGAAGAGCCAGGTGCTCTCTCCGCGTCGCTCACATCCGCAGATTGCCGGAGATTTGAGACAGCCCCGCGTTACGTTTCATCTGCGGGGGAGAAAGCGAGCGCTCGGGCTCGGCGACACTCCCATCCTTCAAGGTGTTCTTGTTCCATCTGCCGGAGGGTCCAGCGGGAATACTTCTCTCTGAGCTCCTTCCTCAGTCCCAGCGAGCAGCCTTTCATGTCAGACAGGATACCAGACAGGAATCCCAGCTAGCACTCGGCTTCACTTAAGACTTACATGTTGACAGAGAGAAAGAGGCGTGTTCTCTTATCTCTGAATGGTCTCGTTTTTTCTTAGACAGCCCAGACTCAGATGCCAAACTCAAAACATATGCAGCATGGTTGAGGATGGATCAAGAGGTATGTACAGTATTCTAACTACAGCAGTAGGAAAATAGGTGTATTATAGTTTTCCTGCAGAGTTCTGTACTATGAGTGTAAGCAAGACACACTTGTGCTTTTTTTTTTTTATGCTTTTTCCACTCCACTCATCTACTTTCTGGTGCATGTGCAAATGTAAAATGCTGAGTGAATGTCATGCATATGCCAATTATTCAATGTACTAACACTGATTTGCAAATGGTTCCCTTTGCCAAAGCCAGTCTGAAATGATGAAGCCTGGCACATTTTGGTAAGAAGCAGGTTCTGAATTGACCATCTGCTTTTCACTGGTCTTTGGTACCAGCTATGGCAGAACCAACTTTGGAGCCACATGAGCAGCATGTCTTTTAAGGATGCCAGTGTGGGTTTCTCAGTTTCTTGTATCCAGACTAAAAAATCTTAGTAATTACACATCAGATTACTATGAAACATTGTACAGACATTTTTGTCCCCAGATGATGAACAGTTAGCTGACTTGGCTGATCTCCTGCTTGCATGTTAATATCTATGGTTGAGGATGGAGCACCTCAGGGTTAATATTTGCACCACTTTACACAGATGGATGTAAGACTCTTTAAACTGGAGATTATTCATAGACTTTTAAAAAACTGTGTTGATCCTTGGAGTTTTCATCTGGTACCATCACCAGGAAAAAATTTCCATTTGTTTTGTACTTTGGTGTCTAACCAAATATTTCCAAAATATCATTCCATCAGGCTCAGCTGTACTTTACACTTAGTGCTAATTAGCAAGACTTAACATGCTAACACACTAAATTAAGACACAGCAGTGGCAAACTTTAATTATAAAGTTACAGTACTAGGATGGTATAATATTGTTATTGTATTTCAGGCGTAAATTATCAGAAAAACACATTGTCTTACACCTCTTTAGCGTGTCTGTAGACTTTTAGTAATGTGCTTAGAGGCAGACCTTTCAGGGACTTGCATTTAATATAGTTATTTAAGTATTTCAGTCTTCTTCCTGTGATCATGCATAGTTAAAGCAGTGGTAAAAAAAGGTGCCACAAAGAGGTTGTTTTAGCATCTAGGCCTACAGTTAAGAAATTATATTTAGTCACAGCTTTCCATTACCTTGCACAGAGAAGAAAGTTCATAACAAGTTCTACATATCACTGATTTGGCTTCAGAGCTGGCTATCTGGATTTGGTATTTACTGTAGAATGCACACATTAAGGGGGCACTGTGGTGCCGTGGCTAACACTGTTGCCTCACATTTAGGGTCCAAACTTGACCTTTCTGTGTGGAGTTTGCATGTTTTTTCCATGTTTGCGTGAGTTCCCTCTGGATGCTCCGGCTTCCTCCCTCAGTCCAAACACATGAAGGTTAGGGTTAGGTTAATTGGTGACTCTAATTGCCCATAGGTGTGAATGCTTGTTGTTTTTTATACGTTAGTCCTGTGATGAGCGGGCGACTTGTCCAGGTTATACTGTGCGCTCGTCCCATGTCAGCTGGGACTGACCCCAGCCCCTAACCCCTAACCCCGCCATGGAAAAATGCTCACAAAAAATAGAAGGATGGATGTACATGTTAAACATCACATCCTCTTTTACACTATGATTTGTTTATTCAGAAAATCAGAATTTATTTAGGGTAACAAAATTTATGGTACAGAGGAAGTCAATATTTAAATGCATGGATGCACAAACTGCATGTATAAGGGTAGCAGTTGATGTGTTTTAACTATCTGCAAAAGCAGGTTCACATGTTAGATGACAAGACACACATTATTTTATCCAACAGGCATCTAAGAGTGAGGATCGATACACATTAGTGGGTAAAAACGGACTACAAGGGGTATGTTTTTGTACCATTTGGCAATACTATTAAAACAGGGACTGCTTTTCCATTGAACCATGTGGAACTGTACGTGTTTGCAGGATGTGGTTTATTTATTGATGGGTGAGTGGGTCTTGAAAGCAAGACAGAACATTCCACCCATGTGTCTTTTATATATGGAGATGTCTGACAACACATGAGCCACTGCAAATAACAACAACAACAAAGTGAATGGCATGGATTTTCCATCACCGCACAACTAAAGTGGACAAAATGTGAAGAGTGTGAGAGCAGAGGTGGGGTGGGGTGGGTGAGAGTGGCATCTCTGCTGAGTGCAGGAAATGGGTGCAGATGATAAAAAATGGCTGAGAAAAAAAGAACATGTTAGAGAAACATGGACAAAGAGAAGTCAGTGAGAGGAGTCCATGAAAGGCTGCAGCTGAATTGGCTGCAGCAGGAATCAATACAGGTGCTTCAGCTGAAGCTTGGCTAAAGAGATGGCCAGACAGCAGAGAAAGCCCATTGATGTTCAAGGTAGTTAAAACAGTGTAGAGATGCTGAGCAGTCGGGAATATCTGTCAGCGAAGTGTGTGAGTGTGTGGTGGACAGGGAGAGGTGGCCTATGAGGCTTCACCTCTCCAGTGGAGTGGTAAATCAGCCATCAGCCATGTGACAGGCTCAGTGCCCCCCCTGCTCTGCCCAATGAGACATGACCCTCTCAGCCCCCTCCTGCCCCCTTCCCGCCCCCTCCTCGACGGAGCTTTGATATTCCTCCTCGCTCCACTGACCAACCGATGGGAGGGGGCGCACCCGCAGCATTCCTCCAAACCAGCCAAACGGAGCAGCTGAATATATCCCATCATGCAACAAAAGCCCAGAGGAGCCACATTGGCCTTTGGAAGGGAAGGGATGGGGGGGTTGGAGGGGAAGGAGGCGTGATGTACACTCGGCCCCCTCGGCCTCATAGAGCCGGGTCAGCAGCTGAAACCACTGTTGACCCGGCGGAAGCCAACAACTGCTTCCTGTCTGCTGGCATTAGTGTAGCCAGCAGTGTGAGGTTGGGATAAGCTGACTGCACTGAGGGGCCACGGCATACTGACCTGGCTCCAGCCCGCTGCCTGCCTCAGCGTCTCAAACACAACACAGCTGTCAACAACAGCAACACACAGCAGCACCTACAGTCTACAAAGACACATTAGTCCAAGATTGATCAGGAAAATAAAAAAAAGTTCAAAACTTCAACTTGTTTCAAAGTAAGTGTTGTGAAATGGTCTGAAAGGTCAAATAACTTGTTATGAAGAATTTACTGAACCTCTGAAAACAGTTGTATAGTGTTCTCTGTGGCTCTAGAGGAGCTTTGTCAAGTCTGAGAAAATAACTCCTGATAATATCCTCAGGGTCATCAGCTTGGGCTTGGAGACTACAAACAGGAAACTTATTTGTATTTGTTATAACTAGGGGGACAGAGTCTGAAAGATCTCAAAAAACACACTTTATCATGGATGGATATGTACTCTTTGCTTCTTTTATAACATTCTCAATGGTCAAAATAACCACTCACTATTTTATTTTCCTAATACATCCATGGTCTGGCTCCTCTGTCCTTGGGATAAAATAATGCTGAAGTTGCGACTGGTTTGTCTCATTCAGCTAATTGTTTTGGTTTTCAGCCCACATCCAGGAGCAGCTGTTTGCAGCTTTGGTAAAACCACTGCACAGTCCCTCCCAGCATTAAACAGCAGACAAACTTAGCAAATAGCCAGTAAATGTAGTGGGACATTTACAAGGTACAATGTAATTTATCCATTTTTGTGCAACACAAGGTTGCAAAACAAAAAGAAAGGTTGTAGTCCTTCATACAACACAAAACAATGGAATAGTATAAAGAAAAAGATTTAAATAAATAGCCGCTAAAGAGACAGATATTTTTGCCAAAAGCTGACCAAAAGACCAAACCTTAGCCTTTATGTGAACATCCATCAAAAGGACAGGACCCGAAACAAGTGCAAATGTCTGCTAGATATGTAAATAGACAACTTCTTGCTAACACATTTACCACAAAAACATAACATAATGTTTTCATGTCGTTTGATCAACAACACTGCTTTCAAAATCCTTTTTTCTCCTAGAAATCTTTGACAGAATTGTCTGTACTTGTACATGCAATTACAGAGTAAAAGCCGACAGTGTCAGAGTTTGTAAGCAAGACTTATCCAAATGATATGGCAAATTTTAGAAAGCAGCGTTAGTTAGGATGGCACCTGCAATGTCAGCAATGTCAGCTTGGTGTGACAGAGCTGACTGAGCTGGCAGTGCAGGCGGTGCTGGAGTTTGCAGTATCTATGGCATCAGCATCAGAGTGAAGCCACCGCAGGGTAACTCTCTGGAGGCTCAGGAGCAGGCTGCAGACGTGCTGCCTCCGACACCTAATGCCACCGGCTGCACAGTGCGCAAACACTGCCTCCGCCTCGGCACGGTCCTTTGGGACACCAACTCACTGTTGCACTCACACGCGCACTACTTGCATCACTTCGGAACTGAAGTAAACCAAAACCCAACGTCAGACAGAAACAGGGATTAAGGAATTTACTTCTCCCAGCCAGGTGGAGATGAGACTTTTCAGGGGATTAAAAGCTTGCATTAAGAGTGTGGTGCAAGATCAAGATTTGCCTTTGTGTGAATTGGACCTGATCTTAGACAAGTTTTCATTGCAGGAGTGGTAAAATTTCATGGACAGTGGGACTGTTTAATCTGTATGGATAAAACAGTTTATCCTAAAATAAAGTGCGTTCAAATGCTTTGACCTTTAGGTTGAATCAAATGTGGTCAATAAATGGTTCCGTTAGTGTTTTGTTCCATGGGTTTTTTGTTGTGATTGTACTAGATGTATCTGATATTTGGATGTAAAACTTGGAGCTGCACATAATTTATTTATATATATAAGCACTGAATCAAGGGACATTGTGTAATTAGAAATTCACTTGCATTGATGATCCCACAGAAAATTTTACACTACCCCTGCAGTTCTAAGATCTACTAAACATTTTATGGCAATATGTTTTGCATTTGTTTTATACTGTTTGTTTCACTCTCAGCAATCCCATCAACCTCATTTCCATGAGCAGCTGATTTTAAAGAAAAGCTCTGCTAAAACTACTGTACACTAACCAGCCATGCAGAAAAACGCAGACAGACAAGGTTAGCAAGTACCTGGAGAATTTAGTGGAGCATTTAACAGCTAAACAGACATGTTTTCTTCAGCAGCTGGGGGAGGCCAAAATAGATCTTAAAAGAAAATGAAGATGAGTCTTAGATTCAACAGGTGGACACAATCACACCTTTAAATAAATGATCATGTTGCACTGTGTCCTCTGGATGTATAAAAGCATGAGCAACAGTTGGCTGACATAACATCATATGTTCATGTTGTGTTGTCAGCTTATACAACTGCTCTCAAGTGTCCAATCATTAAATAATTTAATAAATGCCAGTGCTGCTTGTAAATATTTTTCTCATGGAAATGTTTGAATAAATGTCAGCTACACTCTGATACTCCAAACTAAAAAAGCTATTTTTTTTCTTTTTAAACTTGTCATCATGTGATCAAAGATGTGTGACCAAGTATTTTCTGTGACTTGAGATTTAAGAGCAATGAGGACATCCACATCTCACCGGAGACCATTTTTGAGCAGGGATTACCATCTCAACCATTGGATGACCTCTTGGATATATATATCAGAAGTTTTGTGCCGTAGCCAGTCCCATTTTTAAGAAGAGCACCATTAAATGTTATCAAAAGCTTGATTTCAGGATATGTTTCAACTTATTGTTAAATAAAATATGAAAATTTGTTTCTCAAATACCCTACAACAACAGTAGATCTCTCAGTGCCTTCAGGCGTAAATGTATCACTGCTCTGCTCATAAAGGAGAGATGGTAATATCCACTTAGCCAGCGCATGTCAAAAGTAACTGCCTAAATGATGGTAATTGGATGAATTTCAGTGGCAATGCAAATAAAGGGTAATTGCCACATCCACTCCAGGCCACCGAGAAATCCTCCACCGTCTGGAAAAAGGAGAAAGTGGCCCGTGTCTATGCCATGAGGATCCCCTGCAACATATAACTGCCTTCATTCGTATTCATAGTGCACTTGCATATCTTAAACGCCTCATTTGAATTGGTTTGCTGCCAAGTGAGTCTCTCTCCCTCTTAACAAACAAACACGACGACAATATTGCGAGTCAAGCTGTTGTTTGTTACTGGGCAGCGAGATGACGGCGGCTCTGTGACTCCCGCATCACAAACCAGTGTGTAGTGACCTGACCCGCTGCTAAAGGAGTGTGTGAGGATGCTGAGGATGGGGAAGGAGACATCAAGCCTAGCCAGATGGGATGAAACAATGGCACAATACAGTGCGTTTGTGACAGGCTGCACCAGCTGATCAAGGCAACAGCAATTTACTGGCGATGAGAGAAGATCTTGCAAACACCAAATGTTACCAAATAGCAGAGCTTTGCTTTTAAAATTACTATAATTTGTCTCCTGACAGGATCTATATGAGCCATTTCTTTGTCTTATTATCTCCTCTATGGATGTAGAAACAGTGACTGTCTTTTATTTTCCCAAGTATTGTTCTTTATTAAGTGGAACACAGAACATTACTCAGTGACATGACAGCTCCTGCAATTTACTATGTAGGGTATGTTGTCTACATCCACTTAGGTAATTAAGATAGTCACAGCAGTGTAGATTTCAGGGCAGATCAAACAGGACTGTGTTGATATGGGAAACAGAGGAAGACTAGTCTCCACCAACTCTGTTATATTATAATCCCTGTTCCTTCAGCCTGATTAAAACATTTCAACAAGGGCCAGGGCTGCCTACCGTGGTAGCGCCGTAGAGAGGCTTGGTGTAGAAATATCACAGCTCCCTCATTAGTGAGAGGGGATTTTATTCGGAATATCTCACCAAGCACTTTGAGAGAAGCGGCTGTATTTACATTTAAAAGATCCAAAGTGGCCGTCTGAAGCTAGCTACCTCTTTCCTTAATTGCTGGCTTCAGTTGTCCATGAATACATCCACTTTATTACTGGCTCTCATTACTGGACGGCACTGAGGAAAGTCTCTTTCTCCTTCGTCTCCGTCTCCATCTCCCGACCCCCGCCTCCCCCCTTCTGTCTCTCTCTCCAGCAGGGCAGGACCACATCAGAGTTCTCCCAGTGGCCAAAAGACACAAACAATCGAGAGGGATTAGACTGTAATCCTGTTTTTACTTTCATCTGCCACATATTCAAAGGAGAAGCTCTGTGAAGCATGGAATTCTTGAAGGATGTGCTCCATGGAAAAATAAGAGGAATCACTGTAAACAATGCAGCAGGATGGGGATTACAAGTTTTAAATGACAGGAATACAATGAGCTTGACAACAGATTTAGACTTAGTCTATAGTGAATAACACGTTGCCTGCCGGTGGATTTAGACGGGGAAAGATACTTTGGAAAGTGAACAATATGAGGTCACTTCATGGCACCCATCCTCTTTAAAGGTGTGCACTGCAAAGTTCAACATGAACCCTTTTTAAAAACTCAGGCTTCTCAGTGTTTATTCATTTACAGGCTTTAAAAATTTTATCAAATTTCAGCTAAACATGACACAAATTAGGTGTGATTAAAAACTTCTGAGACTGTTCCTGCATGTATATATTTGTTATTTGAGCTCTGACCTGAACAGAAGGAAGTTGCAGGCAGCAAAGTTCAGAGGCCAGCGGGTAGTGACGCCTGTCTTGTTACAGAGAACCCTTCTTGTTTATCTTTGAGTGGATGCGTAGTCATGTGCCCAGTCGCAATTACTCCACAGTTCAGGTGGTTGCACTGAATGTTTCCCCTCAGATGCCTCAGAATTTCACAGTGGTACTCAGCGTTAACAGTCTGAGAGTGGGACAAAGTCACACTACACAACCCCATGATTCACAAAGGGAAACCAGCAGCACGCTCACGGTTGGGCTTGTGACCTGACATGCTTTCTGTGCTCTTGGACACTGTGGACTCTTCCACCATGAAGAATACCGTTTCATCATCTGTGATGGTCCTTAACATGAGTTTGGATCTTCCCGGGCCTAAAGATGGAGATCCTTGCAGAGTGCAAAGTGCTGCTTTTGACTTGGAGACACGAAATTGATAGTTTGCAAAATAATGTTCAGTGCTCCATTTGTGCTGAACAGAAACTGACTTAAAAGCTTTGATTGCATCTTTTAGTTATTCATTAATTGTTACTTTACAATCGAGTTAGCTCTTACAGATGCCTTCAGTTCAAACCAGCAGTTCCACACAACTAAACTGATATTAAAACTCTTTAGTTCCCAGAACAGAAAATACGTTTTGCAGTCGGGACCTAGCAAGCATTTTCAGACCTTTCAACCACATTTAAATGTAGGCAGCAGATAAACTTCCTCTTGTTACTCTATTATAAATTTTAATGCAACAAAATCTCCACTGTGTCTCTGTTCTCTCTCCTTTACATACCTCTGTTATTTTCCTCATCATTTTGGCATGGCCTCTGAAAGGATCCCACACAGAGCGCATGATATTCTGCAACGCTGAGGATCCAACACAAATATGCACCTTCAATGAACCTCTAGCCAAAATAGTTTGGCAGCAACAGATTTTGACTCTGAGACCTAAATGTATCTTCCAAAAAAGTATTATATCTAATATTTGGAATGCTATGGAGACATTAGTACCACTGGTAAATCACCGAAGGGCTTGTGGAGAAAAAACTCTTTTCCCTGGTGAGGTGGACTAACTTGCATTGCCCAGCAGCAGACCTGCACGCAGCATACATTCAAGAAGGCACTGTTTGATGAACAGAAAACATATTTAAAATCCATTTCTCTGCTGTAATATTATAATAGTTGCTGCTCTCCTCCAACAACAAGTGCTGGTGGATTAAAAATGCATGCTGGGATATTTGTGTACAGACTTATACAAGTCAACTCCCACAGCATCTTCAATAAAATGGGCAATTTGACTGCAACTGGCTAAATACTGGCTTGGAAAAGGGACCTTGAATGATGATCTTTCAGAACAAGAACCTTAGAACACAGATCCACAAGAACAAATGTAGGTACACAAAAAATTACATTTTGAGGCCTGCTTTTAAAATAAAATAAAATAAGACGTGCAAGTAGGTGAAAACAATCGTGCTGGACATCTTTTATCTACACTTTGTAGGTTTCAGCTAGACTTCAGTTTGATGCCAAGCTTCTGATTTAAGTCTCTGATTCCAGCACTGTGCGCGTGCGTGTGTGTGTGTGTGTGTGTGTGTGTTTGTGTTTGTGTGTGAAGCCTGTCTGCTTAAACTGAGTTGTGGCTCTTATAAAAGGGGGCAATTTTTTAAGCAAATTGGTTAATTATCGCTGTTTTCTTTTTAAGTATAAGAAGTGGAATGAAATTTGGGACTTTTTGGCAGAAAATACAAGTCATAGTGGCATTAAAATATCGTATAAATGCAACTGAGCAGTTGGTGTAATTCTTGTGCCCCCCCAAGAGTTCTTTACTGAGTAATCCAAGCCTGTGTGTATCATTTCCTCACTGCCTGCACGTCCCAGGGGGGAGATTGAGACTGCTATATCAACACAGGAATGACCTTGCTTTCCTCCCCCCTTCCTGCATCAGACAAACACATTACAGGCTGGACAACCCACACCTGACCTGTTTCACTCAACACGAGCAACACATGCACACACGCTGCCATAAACCAGCGCAGGGAAGTGTTTGCAATGTGAAAACCCAAATGTTCAGGATCTCCTGGTGTGAGGCATTCTGCATAAAAAAGAAATATGTAACAAAAAACTAGGATGTGATACAAAGACCCCACAAAACTTTCCAAGCATGATGTAGAACAGGAGTTTAACTCACATCTGACTCCAGGATAACACACAGCATCCTTACATCTCAATTAAAAGGATGGTGCTGCTCATTAGTCATCATTGAAGTGAGCAAATCATGTATTATAAGTATGTTTTGTAAGAATAAACATGAGAAGTGGTTTCAGGATTGAGTTACATCTGGCAAATGCGTGCACAGTTTACATCTGCATCTTTTAGCACATTCTTTGGAGTGCGGTGCAGGCTGTGTTGTCTAGCTGTCAACACTTTACTCTGCCCAAAGCCCTGGGATTACACAGGAGCTGATGGCTGTCTGTCAGACACACAGGAAACCTGAACTCTCACAGATGGAGAGGAAAGGGATTATTCATCTAAATTTTAGACCTTAACCTTAGTCCTCAGTTCAGCAGGTAGAAGAAGTGTCTTTTAACAGGACTCTTTAGCAGAGTATACAGCTTCTTTATTGTTTTAGAGCTACTTCATTGATATGCATTGTCCACATTTATGTTAAAAGGTCAAGTGACTAGTTATAGAGGAGGAAGTTTAGTAATGTTATTATAGAGTGACAGAGAGGAGGAGGATGTGGCTGATGGCTGTGGTTGTCAACAAAGTACCAGAACACATGTGCTGCCAATCATCTCCTGTGCCATGGTCCACCATCCAACCCAGAGATGGAGGCAGTGAGGATAAGACTCTTTTTCTGTTGACTGTTTTATTACAGCTTAGCATGCAGGCTTACCACACAGCACATTAAAATGTTGAGTCAGCTCATGCTATCACAGTTTTTGGTGGAGTATACCTAAACATTTTTAAAATACAATAAAAACACACAGGGGAATTTACTGAAATTTCTTTACAAACAGATAATGATAGAGATAAGTCTCTATGGTAAAAGGCTTTTTGGCCAAAACATGCATTTTATTGTTGTTTATTTATTTACAGAAAGCTTTTGAGTATACTAAGCTTTCTGTTTTTTTGTTCCCTAGGTAATTTAAAATGTTAAAATGTTCTTTTTACAACAAGATTATCCAAACCATCTTGATAATACTCTATACACACATCCTACACAGTGTTTTTTTTGGTCCTTCTTCTTTACAATATAACTGTCATCTATATCCCATTCACACAGTTTTTCTCCACCCTCATCATTCTAAATATCTTTATATTACTCCTTTTACTACAGCTGTTAGACTCTATTTTCCTTTTACCCTCTTAATTTTTCTTTTTCATTTCCTTTCTTTTAATCTTTTCTTTTCTATGCCTTTTCCATGCCTTCCCTTTCCTTTCCTGACACCTGGGATCCATCTTGCCTCAGGTCCAGCCATCACCCAGATCCCCTTTGAAAAGCAGAGATGGAAGTGAGGCCTTAAAACTTTATGGTAGGAGCCTTGGTACCACATGCCATTTCAGTAGCAGCGCTGCTAGCAGTCCCACCGATTTATGGCTCATGACACGCATATATTTAATTTGTAACCAAACACTTCCTCTTCCCCTCAGTTTCCTCAGAACTCTGGGACACGTCTTGTTTTCTCAGGTCAGGGGTTAAACAAAGGAAACAAAGTGCTGGCCAGCTGAAGGGCTAGAGCCAGAGGGGGTGTCAGGGTCACCTCCACCTCTGAGGCCAAAGCAGACTGTGAGACACATCAAGGTTAAAGGTTTAGCTGTGATATCTGGCAGGAGGGCCGGACCACTGCAAAGACCTTAAAATGGACAGAGAGTTGGAATCAGAGCCTTTTGCTTTTTATACAAGACTTCTGAAAATAAAATATTGTACCCTCCTAGTCCTCCCTCTTTGCAGAAGTCCCCCTGGTTGTTGGCCATGACATCTTTACTGCCCCATTGGCCATAAACCTCCTGAGGGGCGGGCCCAAATGCAGTTACACGCCCCACTAGCTTTCCACCTCTGTGTGGTGGTGTATAAACATATAAGTTTATTTAGTGTGAATGTCCCGCAGCGCTTACTGCTGTCCTTTATAAAGACGCGATCGCTGTGAGCAAAGTGGACAGTGTGGATGTTATAAAGAACTATTCTACAATGTGGACGCAGCATGGGAGATTTTATCTAAACTCAAGCACAGGGAATCAATCATACCTTACATGCAATAATAAATTCTGGAATAAACTATATATATATAATAGATACAGATACAGATACAGATTTACAGATAACATATGACTATAAACCATAAGTAAGTCATTTTTTTTAAGAATGTAAATACAACCTTTTAGTCTGTTCATTGCATTCCATTCCATTTACCATAATTTACTTATCTATAAATTATGCAGAGAAATCACTGCCAAAGCCTTTTATTAAGCCCCTTGACAATGCAATTTCTTTCATGTAGTACTAAATTACTTGTATTAGTAGTGTTTGTTTTGAAGCTTTGTTGCGAGTAAATATGATCAATTTTGCCTGATTATGGTATTGAATGAAAATATGTTATGATTCCTTAAATTGTTCTGATCATAATGAAAAAAAAAACATCTGAATGAACATGAAATGATAAACAAAGGTTAAGACCTGGAGCCATTTGCTGCAAAGTTGTCTTCTTAAGGCAAATAACTTGGCTTTCTTGGCTTTTAAAGGCAATCTGAGATTCTATAGTAGTAGTGGTACTTGTGGGAGTAATTCATGTAGTTTTTGAAATGGGCAGTGGCAATGACTGGGGGCTGTGGGTGGATGAATAGGATGAGGTTCAACTAAAAAAAAGGAAAAACTGGAGCATCATTTTAATAAAAGGAAGACTGAGAGCTTGCTCTTTTCTTTGGAGTTATAAAAATAGAATGATAACAATAACATAATAACATAATTACATGAGCTGTAGATTTTAGATTAGTATTCTCTATCATACCTAAAGTGTTTATTAATAACAAAAATAAACCATTTTGTGGTTGTATGTAGCATTGTATCGGATATTCAGGTTTATTAACTCTACATGAACCCATTGCAACAATAACTGGTTTAGTGAATTGACTAAATTTGTTTGTTAAACACTGACTCATTATGTGTAGACACAAAAAGTAGAAGCAGCTCTGACAGAAAGCATATCTTTATATCACATGAAGAACTGCAGCCAGAATCCCTCTCCACTCCATCTGCTCAGCACTGAGAGCTGCCAACAGCTCAGCAACTACACACACACACACACGCACACCCACACACGCACTCCTTACATGTAAATCCATGCTAACTAAGGCTGTACTGAGCTCAGAATTTTGTCAGTCGAATCAGATTTGGCTGTTCAGAACAAACATTCGACCATTCGAATCACTTTTTTTCAAGTTCAACCACACTAAACTCCCATACCAGCCTACATGAATCTCAGATGTTTTATCTGTATGACTCAAATTTTAATGCTTCTCTTTGTCATCTTTGATGTGAAAACAGTGGATTTCCGTACAGTCTGAAGAGGTAAAGGTAGGCGTCGTGCTCAGAGTTGAGTTATAAATTCGCAGTGTACCGCAGAGCGTCTCTCCTGCAGGGCTGCTGACAGCACTGTAAGCCAAAGAGTCAATCATACTGGACGGTAAAAAGGAGGTTGTTGCAGCATCTGGTTCAGTGTAGTTTAGCAGTCTGGTTAAGAACTTCACTGACAGTCTTCACTGTCACACTGTCCTGTCATACACTGTCTGGGTTCATACTGTCCTTCTCTGTTTCCATCACTGTTACCTTGGTAGTTTGTGACATGTTGTGTTCTCCTCAATAACTCTGCAGACTATTACGAGTACATTTCATGGCTTTTATTAAACATCACACAACTGCGTTCAGCATCTAGCCAACTTCTTTAACAACTTCTTGACTGATGACTTGGATCATTGAGTTTTAGGTGGCAGCCCAAATGCTAATATGCACTCTACACATCGCATGTATGTTAAGTAAAATATCTTAGTAACTGGGTATCAACAAACTGTCTGAGCTACACTTCAGCAGCAACATCAGGGCGGAAGCTGGGGTCTGAGCTGCCTTTATAACTCCTGTCTCATTTAGAGGCGTCTTTATGGGCCATTGTTCACCATATGGGGCGCGTTAAAGCCAGGGACAGCAGGTAAATCACAGGCCTGAGCTGTGCACACACTCCAACCAACAGACCAACGGAGGATGTGGCCACCAGAAAGAGAGAGAGAGAGAGAGAGAGAGACAGAGAGAGAGAGAGAGAGACTTTCAGGTAAAAAGAGAAGCACGGTGAAGGGGGCTGGGTGGTGTATGTGTGTGTTTGTGTGTGTGTGTGTCTGTTGGTAAGGTACTGGTCATGTTTTGACAATAAGGCTGGTTTGGGCAACCAGCTTATATTTATTTTTTATTTTTATTTGAAGTTTTGGGAAAGTCATGCTGAAAAAATTAGTCATAGGCAAGACTGCATTAGATTTTGCTAAAAAGGGTGAGAGGGGTGCATTGTGGTCAACAACAAACTGTTTGAAAAGTTACACAATGAAATAAAGCTTTTAGCAGCATGTCACCATGAAATAGGCTAAAAATGTCCACAGTAAAACCTTTAGATCTGGGTTCCTTAATAAAATTTTATTCTTTCACTAAAGCTTGTTTGTTTTTTCACATGCTGTAGCTGTGGGTGAGGGTCTCTTAAATGTGACTCAAACACACAGTCTTTTAGCAACAATCTCTGCTTGAGTTTAGGAAGCTGTGGATGTTGTGCACACCTCTCCTCCATCCCCCCTCCCCTCCCCTCCCTCCCTCTCTATCCCCCTACCTCCTTCTACCCCGTTGCCGGGCTGCTCACCAGCAGGGGGGCCTGTAATCCCAGCAGCACCATTGTGCGTACCGGCGGGTATTTCCCCCGCCTCCGCTGAGCAGTGGACTCAGCTGACTGGCAGCACTGTGGGAGCAGGAGGAGTTCTCCCTTCTCCAAGCCTGAATTCCTCACTTCCTGTCTATCAGCCAGGTGCTTAATGAAACACAGAATAATAAAGACGGAGCTATTTGTCACACTGATCCGAAACCGCACAACTCTGAAAAATTCAAATTTCAAGGTCAAAGAATCTATGAGTGCGTAGGTGTTTTGCTGTTTTTTAGTCTTAACTTGCCATCAGCCTCAGAGATTACCACTTAGTCTCCAGCAGCTTTCCATTTAGACCAGTGGAGAGGTACACTTACTTAATCTCCACTGATTTGGCCTAACCAGTGAGTACTGGGGGCCCCCTCTGATCCCCACAGCTGCACCCTTTAGAGAAGGGGTTTCCAACATGATGTTGGAGGACTCCCACGGGTGGTTGAGGGTTTTCCAATAGGTCCTCAGCAACTCTACTATTTCACTTTACTGTCTGTGCTTTGGGGAGTAGGAACGGTGGAGGGAGAGCGCCAGAAGGATTACAGTTTATCATAACTTAGGTTGAAATTTTGTGTCTCTAACTATTGGTACTACCACAAATAGGTGAATACTAATATTGTACTCTCCAAAGTAACAGCTGAGATCTTGGTAATTGCTGACATGCTAAAAAAAATGACAACAAGGCAAAGAAATATGAACCAGATAGAAAGGGGATGCACCAACACGGTTCCATTGCACAAGACGACCCTGAGTGCACACAACAGCAAGGATGTCAAAGCATAAAAAAGAGGTCAACGAACTTGTTAAATGATTACAATGCACAGTTATCTCTTTGAAATAAGCATGGTTATAGACTTTCTCATTGCTTGTTTCTTCTAACCTTGGAGCAAGTTGTAATTAACTGTAGGTTTTTTCATATAAACGGCCACATCAAGGGTTTAAAGATTTGTTGCTTTATTTGTCACTTGTGGCCTGTAGCAGACACGCTGAATGTGCTTAACAGACAGATAAGGTCAAATTAATGGAAATGAGATGTTCCAATTCAGGAAGCATTTAACATCCATGTTTGATGCCATGTAGGGAGAAGATAATGGTGGATGGTTGAGTCAAGGAGAAACAAGCAGAGAAAAGGCTGTTCACATCTCATTTCCTTACAACAATCAGTGTTGATTTAGTTTCACAATGACAATGATCTTTTCCTAAATATATCCAGGTAGTTTTGGTTGAACTTAACCAAACCTTAACAGTTGAGATCAGACCTTGCTCACATAAGTCCTTTTTGAGACAATTGTGGAGTGTATTAGGAGACAACAAGAAAAATCTACTTTTTTTTTAATATGGTTAATGATATTACCTTAGCTTTCACTCTCATTATGGTTGCAGAAAGACAAGTCAGTGATCTTAAACATACTTAGTTTGTTGCATTTTTGCATTCAAAGCTGAAGCAGAGAGGCTCTTAGTGTAGCAACAGTTAATGCAGTGAGTCTAACTGGGACGCCTCAAACAGTGGCACACTACCGTAGCTGCCTGTTAGAAGTGCTGTCCTGCTGCCTGTGGCCTTTGCAGCCTTGGTGGGGCGCATTTGTCCTCCCTGCACCGCTGCCCTGCCAGTTGGCAACCCTAAGCCAGGAAACTGTCAGTGTCGATTGAGCTGAGTGGAGGAGGTCCTGCTAAAGGAGCCTTGCTAGTTCCAGGGCCCACCTCTGTTTCCAAAGCATGGGAATAAAGAGCTCTGCATTCCACAGGTCTGAGCTGCCAGCTTTCCCCCTGCCCACAGTTCACAGGGAGCCCTGAATGAGATTAACAAAAGCGTTCTGTTGGACCCCTCTTGGCCGGCTTCCACGTCAACAGCTCGCAGGGTCAGGGGTCACACTAACTACATTCATTCCCAGCAGACCCCTTGCTCCAAACACAGGCTGCCAGTCGCACAAACTCCCAGCTTTTACTCTAATCCCCCGAGATATGTCTGATCTCTCCACATGTTTCTGCTCAATTAAAGCAATATCACACCTTGCAAATGGAACGGAGGGAAAGAGAGGGAAGCAGGACAGAGTGCAGCCGCAAAGACGAACAGAGGGGAGAAAGTGAGAAAAGCGAATGAATAGAGCATGGAGAGTGAAAGAGAGAGTGGATAATGGAATTATTAATCTACTCGTGTAAGGCACTAACACATGAGGCTGCGCACCTGATGAAACACCGGAGGCAAAAGCTCAATAGTTGATGGAGGACACATGACTGGCATGGTGGTAAAACTGATACACACATACAGCACACAGCACACACTCACACACCTGCTTGATTTTTTGGCCGAACTATGAGGTGTATGTGAAATCCAACTGTGTATTTCTTTTTTGTGTTTCTTCAACAAAGGTTAAGATTACTGCATCATCTGAGTGTAAAAAATTCAGTTGATAAGAAGATCTGCTTTGATGGCTTTAATTTAAAGGCATTAAACCAGATCATGTTGATTTTGTTCCTGATTTATATAAATAAGTTTATATCGCACATTCATCACATCACACCTGTTTTATCATACCAATGTATACTTCACACTGTCGTAGAAAGTGGCTTTTAATAGTTACTTTACATTTTAAGATGAAGTTGCAAACACTTGAACATTTGCTTGTATTATGAAATCCATCACAGTGAAAGTCATCAAAGTCACATCATAATTATCTTAAAGCTAAGCTGAGATTTAAATCTAGATTTAACAGAAATACCTGTTTCCTTAACATAATGGGTCAAGACTAAAACCAGTCAAAAGGAAAGTGAATATTTGAGTTTCATTTAGCAGGTGGACCAAAGCACAAATCCAAATGAAAAAAACAAGTTTCTCTGTGTGCCTTATATGGAAATAGACAACTTTTTTAAAATTAACTTTGCAAGGCAAAATATATCAAACTGGCATATGGTAGTCAATTTTTTTGGGAGACTCAGCCCCCAAGTGACAATTAAAGGATTAATCCAGCTCTACACAAGATTGAGATCTTTCATTTAGAACTGTCGAATCTTATATATATATATATATACACACACACACACACACACACACACATATACATATATATAGTAGTTAAAGACCTAATGCTTTTATAGTGGTAGTTTGGTCCTTAAACAGTTTTTACAGTTTTTTAATTTCAATTTGAATGACTGTAAAGCTCCTCATACAGATACACAAAGTACCTGTAACACCTGTATAAAATGAACCAGGCTTTCAATTAGCTCCAGTGCAAATCCATCCACAGACTCTAAGAATAAGGTGACATACAGTATAGAAAGTGAAAAGGTCTGTGTAAGGAGGAGGATGGATTAGATGGATGGTTAAAACACAGGACTTTCATCATGGGGATGACTGTTTGTGTCTGTGTCATATCAAAGGCCATTAATTGACTTATAATTTTAACCCAAACAACAATCTTTCTAAACCCAACTGAGTGTTGCATAAACTTTACTAAAATGCAACTCTTTCACGACAGTGATCACGACACTGATGCATCTATATGAGATACCAAGGGGTATGATGAAATGTTGGTTTGATGAGAACAGTCTAGGGAGACAGAGATATTCTTGGAATATAACCTTTAGGTTAAAATAAGCTGATAAAATGCCTTTAGAAAACTTAACCAGTATCATCAAAGTTTAAAATATCTACACTTGATGTCCTGAGAATGAGGATTCACTCTGGGAATGTCATAAAAAATACTGATTCTACTATCTTAAAGAATGCACACTGTATAAAGATGGAATGAGTTGTAAATAATGGTTGGAATGAAAGTTGATAAATCCTTTATCAAAGTCATTCATAATTCTCCAGTAGTGAGAACAACATTTGAGTTTCTAGGTTGTAAAAGTAAAATAATCTCTTGTCTGCTGTCTATTCTCCTTCAGGATGACACTTGCTTTGTCTTATTAGCTTCTTAATTCGTGAGGAAGACAACCACTATGGAACATTTAACCTCTGACCTGTTAGAAGAGCCGCAGAACATCTGGACCCAAATGCATTTATTAACAAATTATTAACATTTTTAGTTGCCTACTTATATGATAAATTGTCTCAAAAGAGGTTTATTAATGACTTATAAATATGTTAAACTGAAGATAGTGCTGACATAAATTTACATGAAATGCACAGCTGACCCTTCATGTTGCTGTCTTTCTTAATCTTAAAATCTTTTTCCAATATTCCCATACCAGCTTTTTGCTCACCGAGCTTCCATTTGGCCTTGACCTTTAAACTTTTTGTCCTTGTTCAAATGTTTCGATAATTTTTATTAATTAGAATTTTTTCTCCTCACACTATGTAACTCTTGTTAAGGGTGTCACCTCAACACCCAAAGGCTAAACTGACATGACTGTATGTTCCTGTCTGCGGTCTCTGCCCTTCATAAATATGGAGTCTCTGCCCACATCATAAAAAAGACGCTATCTATCTCTGCTTTTGGAGGAGGGATGTCTGCTTTGTCCTGCATCTGAAACCAGTTAGCCCAAACAGCAGCGGTAAACCAAACTGGACAGGGGGAAACTCCAAGGGGGGAGAGAGAGATTGAGAGAGGAGAGATATATAGCAACAGGGATGAGGGTGAGGCTGGTGGGGAGGTGGGGATAGTTGGTGGGGGTTGTTCACAGAGAGGATCATACATTACTTTTTTCTCCCTCAGTATTTCTTGTCCTTGATCTGCCTGCTTTTCTTTAAGCTGGATCCAGAGCCCTGCCCCCCTGCCAAGTCTTTAGCCCAGAGGAGGGGAGGCCTCAGCCAGCTGCAGGCTTCACTGGAGCCCTGCGCACCGAGGTGGAGGGGGTACGGGAGAGGGAGGAGGAGGAGGGGAGGCGGAGGAGGAGGAGGGGAGGGGTGTGTTCTGGTGGATGGAAGCAGAGATACGGAGAGAGAAAGAAGCGGAGAGAGGCAGCCGATGACAGCGTGAGTGCAGCAGAGGATATTGCACTCAAAGACACAACAGTGGGACCCTGAGAGATTGAGTTTCAAAGCGGGAAAAAGAGCGGAGGATTTCCCGGCTGATCTACTTCAGCAGCTCAGACGGTCCAAAAACAGCCAGCAGTGGACGAGCCGGGATGTTACTCGCCAAATTTACACGGTAGCACATTGTTACACCGCAATGTGATACCACTAACTGTAAAAACATGCTTTACGTAGAGGGGTTTATAACAAATGATTCATTTTAGCTTTTGATAAATGATTAATACGTAAAAGATTAGTTATAAGCCATTAATGTAACTTCTGGGTTCCCAGGTTGCGAAAAACCATGCTGAAAGTCAATAAACACCTGTCAAGAGATTTTAAAAACCTGCCAACCCATTAATAACTTTTGTTTTTCAGTACAGTAGCATCCTGTGCTACTATTTATAGCATATAATGATTAAATAAGTGTTTTTTAACCTATCTTTATCATTCTGATTTTAAATCAAGGAACAGCTGCAAATTTTAAACTGAAAAAAACCATTTTTTTTCCAACAAATGAATGGTTAATGATGATAATCTTTTTAATGAAGTAAACATATGGTACATAAGGTATTAAAATCCATCACGATTTTCCAGAATCCAGGTAAAAATATTCCTATAGTTTAAATCAATAATCCCCAACCACAAATGTTCAATTCACAGTGATATAAAAACAGGAAAGCACTGAGTCCTCACTTTTGTACCATTTCTTTGTACTAAGAACTGAGAAAATGGTGATTTTTTTTTTTTAAATATGATTATTTCATTTTATTCTGAGCTCTTGCATGCTTTACTACCAAACTAAATCCAGTTTATTGAAGTCATAGACTTGGATCTGATTCCACTTTACATCATGTGCAGCTGGTCCTTCAGTTCCTCTGAGGGTCCAGAGGTGTGATATGGTCAGCTCAGGACACTGTCCCTCTACCAACAACAGAGGGCGCTAGGACTCAATATGTGGATCCACTTAATGGAGCAAGAAAGGCATGTTTTGGAAGATTAATATTTGATGTGAAATGTTCAATCAAAAAAGAAAAAAATCAATGGGATAAATCACATGGTATTAAATAATTTCAAAGATGTGGACATGTGGATTTCCACTTGTATGACATCCAGACAGCATCATGTTTACCTTGGTTATCTTTAGGTGGATCAATCATGTTTTGGTTCAAGGGAAAATGCAGAGATGCAGCTGAAAATCCCAATTTAAAGAAAGAAAAGAAAAAAAAGATGACAGGCATCCTCCCTCTAGTGCAAACACTCGGCAAACCAGTAGTATTACCATAAGATGCAGCTCCAGCATGTGTAACCAAACAGTCAAATCCCAGAGATGGTGTTTTATGATCTGTTTGATAACTTGTGTGAAACAGCACTCCTTGTTCATTTATAAATCCCTAGTAATCCCCAAGAGGTAGTGACAGCTGATTTAGAGACGCTCTGGGCTCTGTTGGTGAAGATAAACTGAGGTACTTTCAAGCAATGAGGTCGGCATAGGGCCCAGAGAGTCTAAATCACTCTTTAAAGAGACAGGGAGTCTTGGTGTCACTGGGGGCCATGAGTATTGTGGGGCCACTGGCCGGCCCGTGCTGCATTATCTTAATATACTCTGTCCACTCTGCTGTGGTGTCTGCAGCCGGCGGACAGGCAGTTCCTCCAAAAAGTTTCCTGCAGGAAAGAAAGGGAGATAATTCATACATCTAATGGGAGCCATAAATCCCTGTATTAACTTCAGCGCACTGCAAAGAAGGGCACGGCCTGGAGAAATAAGAGACAGATGAGGGCAGAGAAAAAAAAAGAAACATCAATTAAACGGTGGAGGAAGAGAGTAAGGGGATGGGGAGGTGTGTGTGTGGTTAACAGAAGACAACAAAACGGGGAGGAAAGATCTGGGTTCAAATCGAGACGTAATCCAGACAATCAAAGGAGGAGGAGGGAGGGGATGCAGCAAAGGGAGAGGGTAGGAGGAACTAAGAGGTGATGGCGGGCCCCGGCGCTGGGGTGAGACAGGAGGCAAGAGGGGCCTGGTGGCAGGGCCCGGGCCTGGGTGGTGCGGCGCTAACAGGCCCCAGGGGACCCAGCACTGCAGGACCATATGGGGAGCAGTGAAAGGGAGAGGAGCAGCGGGAGCCCCGGGCTGACAAGCCACTGCTGCCCCTGCTTCAGCTGTTCCCCTGGAGCCCCGGGGACCTGGGGATTAGAGGCACACAACAAAGACAACACATAACACACAAACACACACACACACACAGAGGGTGAAAGCTGGTGGAGTCCATCCACTTATAGCACAACAAAGACAGGTACACACTGGTACACATACACATTTATATATATATATATAGAAGCTCATTCACACAGAGTGGATGCTGTGCCAAAATAAAGCAGAGAGCCCAGAGCCCATCATGTTATCGTTTGCAACAAAGACACACACAGACAAGCACACACAAGTACACATTACTGTATGTTTCACACACACACATTCATACAAGGTAAGCTCTTACTCAGCGGATACAGAAGCAAGCCATTTAAGGTGTGATGGAGGGATGTTACATACTCTCTGCATACACACAAACATGCGTGCATGTCACATTAACACACACACAGACCAAAACACATGTTCACCTTAGATTATTCTGGCTTTGGCTATCAGTTTAATCAGATATGCTAGCATTATTTTTAATTGCTGATAGCTGGGAGCTGATTACGTCACATCAAAAAAGTCATAAAAGCATAAAAAGTCAGACGTGTAAACAGGTTGTCAACAGTGCAGCAGTCATTCAGATTTTTAAAGCACTTAATGTAGAAGTGCACTGAAAAAAACTGTTATTAAGGACACTGTGTGCACACAACTATGGCAACTACAGTACATGATGAAACAACTATTTAACTCTGATGACTGTTTAAAAAAAAACAGTTAATCGTGGATACTTATGGTTGAGGTCATATGATATGCATCTTAACACATGGACGTCACCCCCACAAATGTTCTTTTGGCATGTACTTGACACATACCAAGTGACTACTGAGCTGTAAAGTAATACATTTTCCAGACTGTCATCCTGTGTTCCTGCACTGACTCCTTTGCTGTCTATTGGTATCTATACAATATAGTTTAAGTCAAATAGAAGTATTTTGATCATTAATTTATCAAAATCCCCCTCTTTTCTTTTCTTTTAAAGCATTACTGAGGTGTCTCTCGTTTATGTCGACAAAAAGAAATGTCAGAGGTGTACTACACACTTCGTAATGGACAAATTGGCATCAGAGGTCAGGAATCCCAGCGTCCATTCACTTATTTCATAAAAGATAAATGTGCCTGTAAGAACACCACAAAACTCTCTATTGTGTAAAAGAAAACCAAAGAGAAGATACTGTTTTAGCCACCTGCTCTGGCGAGCTGCCAAGTCCCTGTCAAGCTCACAACCAAACTTTCAACTTAATCTACTCTTCCCTAAAACTCTACCCTGTGATCGAGCTGGTGAAAGTTACCTGCCTTGATCAAATATGGGAGTGGGGTAGTGTGTGTGTGTGGGACAAAATCGGAAGCTTCACACCTCTGCTAAATCTACCCCATGGCAGTGAGTACCTGCTGCCTGCTATCTCCGTCCCTCCTGTAGCCTGAGGCCATGAAAGCAGCCTTGGCTAACATTAGGCTGCATTTCCTAGGGCTCAGTGAAACAGTGTACCACCTGTCCTCCTCTAATAACACAAAAAGTAGCTTTTCCCCTCCTCTCTGCCTTCCATCTTCACAAAGACAATGAGCTGCTGCCTCTTTTACAGTGTGCATTGAGGTCGGGCTGGTGGGCAAACCCTCCTTCAGGCTCAGAAGGAGGAGGGGGGGGGGGGGTCAGTGGTAGCACCTGCAGTGTCACAGCCCTGCCTGCCTGTCAACCAACCATCCATCCCTCCATCCATCCAACCAACAAGCCAAGCAGCCAGTCAGCCAGTCAGCCTCCAATCCATCCTCAGTCATTGTGTTGCCTGTCTGCTATTGAGTCTCGAGTCTTCTCCCAATTCCCCCAGTTCAGCTTGGGATGACAAACAGCTAATTAATTTCCCTGACGCCAGGAAAAGCAAGGCTCAAGCTGGGGAGGAAGACTGCCTTTAGCAAAAAAAAAGTGGAAGTGGTGAGATTAATTCATGAAGCTCCTTTTTTTTTCTCCTGGTAGTATTTGCATGAGGAGTCCTGGCTGTGGACTTCAGTGTGTGCTGTCCTCTCCTCTCTCTCTTCTTCCTCACACACACACACACACACACATCTCTAATTCGCATTCACCTCCTCCTTGTCTGTATTTTCCTCAACTTTAGCCTTTGGCGCTCTCCCTCTCCAATGACCTCATACATCAATATGAACCAAAATGCATACATTTCACTCATTAAAATTCATGTTAAATCCACTATATTCATAGGAATTAAGAGGTAAAATAATATGAGGACGAAGCAGGAGTGTGGCTCCTGCTTGCGTTAGTTGTCAGAGTATAAGGAGCATCCATATGCAGTTTGAAAATCTAGTCTTTATCATCTGATGGAGATAAACAACTAGAGCTCTTCTTGTTTTTCTTCAAAGGAGCAAAGAGACTGATTCATCGAGGTGATTGATCTCATTATGCCACTGCTGAATAGTTTTATGGTCATTACATCACAGCTCAGCTTGCTCCACTGCTTTATCCACATTAAGATGTATTGAATTCAATTCCTCTGCACCACAGAGAGGATATCTCCGTTTCCAGTCTGTCACATGAAACAGGCCATTATTAGTTTCACACTCAAAATGATGTACAGAAAGGTTACTTTAGTGAAACGATCGGCCCTTTACTTTTAACGAGTGCATATATCATAAAGCAATCTGAGGGCAATAATCGTTCATCATTATTGAGACGACGGCACTGCTTTGGGGACGTGGCGGCAGAATGGAAAACAGATTTCCTTCAGGCTGGGGCAGAGGTGTTGGAGGCTCTCCTCCCTCTGTGGCAGACAGAAGATGAAATCCAATTTTTACACCTACATGTGATACAACTGTAATGTTTTAATCAGTGTGA
>JAPZDV010000022.1:1459157-1469386 GCA_029814665.1 Acanthurus lineatus | reverse complement strand
AATGTTTTAATCAGTGTGAACAGCAAAAACCTTTACTTTGCACACTCTCTTTTCTTTCTTAGTTGAACTACATGGATATGTACAAAATCAGATCCAGAGGCAATCTGAGCATTTAAACTGGAACCTGTCAGTTTTCTCTCTGACAAAGCAGATTTTTATGTTGTATTCAGTCACCTGAAACAACTGTGTCTTAGTAGCTTATGACACTGAGGTCAGGTTGATTGTTTCTAGCCACCTGAGGGGAGTACATTCTTCAATTAAATGTCTGGTAAATATTTTGTAGGCAAATACATTTTTTTAATTAAAAAATTCTACAAAGATAATATTATCAATTAAATAAACAGAATGTAAGAAAAAAAGTTTAACATAAATTCCTTTAAAAAACATTGTTTTTGGTGTCTCCTCACATCTATACAACTTTTGTTTTGCATAGTTTTGTATTTTTTTTGTTAATTTAGTATAATATATGCATTGCACCAATGCAATAAAATACATTTCTCTATGTATGAATAGAAAGTGAGGAGGCCAACTTGCCAGATGTGTTGCCAATTTTGTAAAATTTGGTTAAAAGAATTAAACCGCTATGCATATGTTACACAGCTAGCCTACTTCCGCTATAAACTTATATGCTGTCTTTTCTGTAAAATTTACTTCTGGCAAATTTGTTTTGTGCTTCTTGCTTCTTGTTTTTTTGATGTATGCTAAGATGCTAATGTTTGCTCACATCAGCTCATCTTAGCTTCAAATTAACAAAGGTGTTTTAGATCTTCTAATTTAGCATTCACCAAGGAAACCTATAGAACTATTGTCTCAACTATGATCTCTATTCCTGACCAAAGTTTAACCCTTTTTTAATTTCGATGAGTATGATTTTCCCACAATCTCGAGGCTTTGTCTCTCTGAGAATAGAGCAAGCAGAGGCAGGAGTGTCCCAGCTTGAGTGTGTGTGTGTGTGTCCCAGTCCCTCAGCGTAAGGTGAGAGGGTTGTTGTGTTCTGTGTTTTATTGCGCTCCAGTCCGCAACTGAGCCAGACTTTTAATTGCAGTAGTGGCAGTGGGAGGGGCTGCTGGGGTGCCTCGTCACCCTGCTGCCGTGAGCTGGGAGGCTGGGAGTCAGAGCAGGTCCTGATCCCCTCCCCAGGGGCCCGGGGGCCCAGCAAACTGTCACCTCTTCCTCCTGACGCTGCACACCTGAGGCTCCCGGCGCTGCCGCCACCCCTCCACCATCCCCTTCCCCACCTCATCTCCCCTCCAGCCCTCCTCCCCACAAGCCTCGCACCCGTCTGCCCTGCTGACATTATACAGCTCACAACGTCTGTCTATATGCGTCCGCTGATCAATAGGCTTGACTCAGAGCACATCGACACTGGCATCGGCCTCATTGATCACATCCAGCCTCCATGGTTGGGTTTTCAAAGATAATTGGGCCTAGAAACCTGCCTCCTTATGAGTGACAGTGGGCTGAAATGATAATCAACTGGATCCAGTCCAAGTACAATCCCAGCAGGACTGGCTGGACTTAAGGCAGACGGCATGGTTTCCTATTTTAAAAGGATCTTTTAGCTAAGCTGTAGCCTCCAACAACTGTTCAGGAATCATAAATACTGTATCTATGGCCACTGAAATGATGCCGCTATCATATCATATGACAGTATTTTCAAAAATCTCACAGAATTCGCAATTTTATGATAACTTCTAATCAGTTTTTAAATATAAATACAAAAACGAAAATATCTTCGAGAACCATGTCATTGCTTTCACACTCAGGCCAGAAGTGCTAAAGCAACCACATACCAAAAATATCCTCCCCATGGATGCTTAGTCCCCTCTCAAATTGAGTGTCTGAGAGATGATGTAAGGCTTTAATAAAAGGCCAGGCTGCTGATATTGATATTCATTATTACGTGGCCTGAGCTAACCCCATTATGTTCCCATTAGGACTAATAACATATACAGCTAACTCATTTGTTTCATTTAGCCACTCTGCATATACAAAATTAAATGACACCAGAAGGTGACAAAAGGAGACAGAGTGGATTCACTTGATTTGCACACATTTTGAACTCATGACGCCATTTCACAGGTTTTAAGAGGAAAGAGAGTCATCTGAATATCAAAAGAGATCTGTGGAGTATAATGAGCATGCTAAATCAATATTTCATATGTGAAGAGTGAGATTTATAGTGTATTGTGTGTCAAGCAGTTCTTTTTTTTTCCCTGACACAAATTCTGAGTTGCTCTCCAGCAGGTAGCCACAACACAGGATCAGCAGCACTAGAATAGCTTCGTGATGTAGCTGTGAATTGGGTGAACGACGGCGAGCCCAGGGCATAGGCCTACATATTCAGAGAGAAGAGGACTCAACCTCCTTTTGGAGGACGAAGGCTGCTAAAAATAAGCCAGAAGAGTTTAAATCAGAGAAAGAGAAAGAGGAGGAGCTGCCATCAGCAGGCTGGGCTGGTTTTTTGCCCCCTTACTGATTTAAGCCAGAAAACTCCCACATTTTCACTGCAGCCCCCTCTGCCCCTGCTGCCCCGTTTCTGAGCCCAAACCCCCTGTGAGACGCTGTGCCCCTGTGCTCAGGCTGTCAGGCCAGCACACCAGCTCGCTACCGAGAGGCATTATGCTAATGGGAGGGCCTCCTTCCCTCTCTCCCTCTCTCTGCGGCCCTTCACTGCTCAGTGGATCGGCTTGCCTTAGGGCCCTGCTGCTTGTTTTGACAGAGCATCCCCTGATAGTTGGGATTAGTCCAGCTTGTTTGGCTAAACTAGGAGAGGGGGATCTTAGGCTACTTTGAGTTTTTGGAGCTCCGCTGGAGCCAGATGCCTCCTGCTTTTATCCCCACCAGGAGAGGGCCTGCACCCCCCAAGGCCTGCCTACAGCCATGGGCAGCCATAACCATCCAGGCAGTGTCAGGACCCATACTGCGCACACACACACACACACACACACACACACACACACACACACACACACACACATGCAGCACAGAGAAATGCAATAACACTTTTACACACACAGAGAGACACACACACACACACAGACTCCTTATACCATATCCAGAAGACAAAATATTCACAGCACATAAATAGTCATGCAAAACCCTACGAAGGGAAGGCAGATGCAACCCTCAACCATCACAAGCCTCCTGTGATGTAACCTAGAGATACAGCAAGAGTTTTCCAAGTCAGAAACCAAGAATCCAAAACAAACATGAAACCATTTGACACACAATAAAACAGCGAAAGAATTACAGTGATTGTTTCATTCTGGTTGCAGTGTTCCTGGCTGGAGAGAGTATAAAACAACAGGGTCTCAGCGCTTCCCAGGGAAACCTTACATGAGGAAGTGCTGTTTTATGGCTACATTCCTGCTCTACATTAATGGAGGCGTCGGGCTGCTATCCCTTTGAGAGAGGCTTGAACCTCTCTATTAAAGTGGCTGACCTGTGGTCGGCGGTTCAAACAGCCGGTATGCACATTAACGTCACATTCTCGGCGTTAGCGTCTGAAGAAGGAGGAAAAGAGAATAAATAAGAGGAGGTGGAGTGATCTCCCTTTCAGCAGCCGTCCCCAACAGGAGGCCCACGCTATATTTTATTCACTAATGTCAGGTGGGTTCAGGCACACTCAGGGTCGTCCTCAGACCAGCCTGCTCCGCTGTTTTCATCAAGGTCAGCTGGATGAAAAATAGAGCTATCCCCCGGTTAGATCGACTACAAAACACTGCTGCTGAGGCAAAACGCACTGAGAGAAAGATTTAAGAGAAGGACAGGAAAAGAAAGAAGAAGAAAGAAAAGGAAAGGAAAGGACAGTGAAGGAAAGGAAATTGGAGGAGAGGAGAAGAAGACTGTGAAGGAAATGACAGTATAGCAAAGGTGAGGAGAAAAGAGGAGAAAAAGAAATAAGAGGAAAAGAATGTCTAAATGTGAGGGACGGTAAAGAAGAAATGATGCATAAAGAAAAAATTGACAAAGGAATGAATAAATAAATGAAATCATGAATGACAAGACAAAAAATGGCAAAAAAAACAAATAAAAGAAGAGTTTAAATTAAAAAAATGATGAAAGTTATGGAACACAGACATGGAAAAGAAGAAAAGGAGGGAACAAAAAGGAAAAAACAAGAGATGTTCATAGAAGAGCAAAGGAGACAAGATAATCAATAACCAGAAAAAAGAGAGCAGCAGAGGAAAGATGAGGTGATGGAGTAAAGGAAAGAGGAAGAAGAAAGTGAGAAAAAAAAGGAGAGGAGGGTCTCAGGAGGGCCGGGTCACGGAGGCCCAGGGGTGATGTCAGCCTATTAAACTGATTTCACAGGTTCCCTTAACGAAGCCTCTGGCATGTTAAAGGGCAGGAAGCATCCTATTTCAGCCTTTTCTTCCCCTCCCCTTTAAAGCGGAGCGAGTGCGGGACTTATCGACAGCTCCTGACAAACAGGCATGAAGGAGGGCAGCTGCTGGGGCACTCCTCTCAGGACCCCAAAACACAAGGTGGTATTCAGCGGCGGACCTGCCGATCTTCAAAACCCCAGCCGAGTTCCATCTCATCCTTCCTGCTGCCCCGACAGAAACCTGATCCTGACTGTTGAGCAGCAGGGTTCGGCTGATGGAGGGTTATTCCAGGCCGAACCCTGCTGCTGACACTGCTGGAAGAAGGCTGGCAGCGGAGGAGAGTTTGCACCAAAAAAAACTCCACTATTAAGCTTTAACTCAGATTGCTCAAAGTCTGAAACAGGGTAGAAACTGTGTTTTTTAATTATCTTGAAATATAAGTCACACTGCTGAAAGACGCAGACAGCATGGTCTATGTGCTCTGCAGCGAGATTTAGTTTAACATAATGAGCCACACAATTTAAAACACAACCAAATAAAATTAAAACAAACTCCGTAATGGTTATTTTGACAGAAAGAGTCTGACAATGTTGGAAATTAGACTGTGGAACTCCTTAAATTGCAAAACAGGCAAACAAAAAATGCTGACATGCCAGAAATCAATATGATCATCTGAGAGCCAGACCGATGACTGTTCAGGCAGTTATTCAGCCATGGTGACCCCTTCAACTGCACGTCACATTACAAAAAATCAGTCTAGTTTAATCACGACAAAGAGACAGTATCTCACTATAAGAACCAGCAACAACCTACAAACTTTAAAGTTTAAGAATCCAGGTTACCTCAGTGTCATGAGGTGACATTACAACCCTCTACTAGAATATGTGATTTCAGTTCAGGAGAGATCATGCTTTTGGTTTTATATTAAGATTTGCACTGATAGTTTGGCAGGTTACTGGGTTAAGATGAACCAATCAACAGCTAACTTAAGATAACATTAAAATGTCAGCCTTTCTGTTTCCAGTTCTCACTTCACACCACATCCATGAATGGCAGGAAAATTAAGATATATGGGAATAAATTGCGATTATGGCAGATAAAATGTGATCTAAGTATTCTTATGGTAGGCAACTAAAAGATTGGAAGTTAGGGAAAGATCAAGCTTAGCAAGCTTACAGTATTTGATCCGTGGAGGTGTGTGAACTACAGGTTTCTGCATTAAAATTTACCTTTAAACACTTAATTACATTTTTAATTCAGAAAACATTTAAAAATGTTTCACATGTAACATATTTTCTATTTGAAATACTTTTTTGACCACTATGAAATTAAGGTGACAGGGTTGCAAATAAGCATTTCAGAGGGGTTTGTGTGTGTAAGTGTGCGTGTGCGTGTGTGTGTGTGTGCATGCGTGTGTCTGCATGCATGCATGTGTTCATGTGTGTGCATGTGTGTGTCCTCTCACTCCTAATATACAATCTGCTGAATCGTCCTGTCTGTTATCTGCAGCTGGCACTCTGTTGCCTTGCTATCAGTCCCCGCAGCATATGCTACCAGGTGTTCTCTCCCTCCAAACGTAATCTTTCATCAAGGTAACCCAACTGCAGACAAATTAATTAGGAGAATATCAAGTCAACAGAAGTTGAAGGTGGTGTATCAAAGCAAAAAGCCAGATTTCTTGGCTTCTGTCTCTTTCTTTACCTGTCTCCCTATGAAATCTCATCCATCCCGTCCTCCCCCAAAGGTCTGGGTGGCAGATTTTCTCTTCCTGAAGTGTTGAATGCATTGGATGTACTATGGAGCTCCAAAAGTCCCGCAAAAGTTATATAAATTGACTGATGACTAAAATGATTTGGGAGTATTTTGGTTACAAAAAAATCAATGACTCGTTTTTTGTTTTTTCTTTGTAAATCAGATGTGTAACTATTTATCATTGTACCTAAATGACAGATTATATGATGTTTGTTCAAAGCAGTTTATATTCCTTCTGGAGAAAACCAGTGACACCATGTAGCAGGCAAACATGATCAGTCTTGTTTAGCGTTGTGGTTTGATCAGATTTTGGAACAAAAATACGTGGTAAAGTTTAAGAGAAGGTCATGGTTTGATTACAAATAAGTGTTAGTTATGTAAAATTAGGCATTACGTAAGTTAACTACAACAACTTTTGTGAGTTTAAAAAAATTAGGAAATAGACACGTGGGATCACACAAGACGTGAACAAAGGCCTCCTGGGTGAAATTCTATGTTTGACCCATCCATTCACCCTGATGTCCCCCCTCCCCTTATACCACATCTCCTGACTTAGTCCTTTGCTCTGCTACTTAACAAATCAATGTAAATATGGGTCATAAGGATCTGCTTTCACAAACAACCTATATTGCTTTTTTTATTTGGTAGGACAGTTTGAATTATTTTCTTGATTGCTTGAAACACAGCCATTGCTTTAAACAATTTACCAATAATTTGATTATTCCCCATCTGTACACATGACATATTTGTGTTTACACGACCTGTCTCATTACAAATAAATGATGGCAATTTTAAGTTTTACTTGTGCCCAAGAGTCATGAAAACTTAAACAGCTGCCTACTACAGCTGTAAACAATATTAAAACAGTAAGAGTAAATCTAATCTGTTAGGTTGTTGGCAGTAAAACCAAAAAATGAGCATGCAAATGTGCATGTATATTGTGGGTTCACCTGAACACGATTGTTTAAATTTAGATGACTTCATTTGTTACTAATACTTCTATTACAGGGTTTTGGTTTATGTTGTTTCAAGAAACTAGAGATGCACAAAGAATTATTATCCAGATTTCCTTTTATTCAATTTATCTGTATTTGCACAAACCAAAAAGGGGCCTAGTTTCTATCCCAAATCTATATCAAATAAAACAAATGATGTATTCTTTAAGCTTGTATTCATTTACAATGCAATCGTCATGCCCTCAAAGTATCAATTTGATTTTATATTGAAATATAATTAATTATTAAAATATCACTGCTTCCTCAAACTGCACATTTTATTTCTCTCTCTCTTTAATTTTTAACTTAACTAAGTTTCATGAGCTGTCTGAACCCCACCAATGATGCCTTTTTACTGAGGGACATTGAACCATCACAAACTAAACAAAACTGGAAAAAAATGGAAAGATTCTCATTTGCATTGCATATTTACAGTAAAGATTTATAGAAAAATCTCCATCAGATGAAGGGAATAATCTTAAATTCCAATGAGGCCGCATTCACATTTCTTAACATAGTAACAGCACAGAAAACATGCTGAGATAGAAGAGATACTAGAATATTATAATTAACTAATATGTAATATGGTACGTGCAGTGGTATTTAATGTCAATCCAACAACACTAGAAAAACTAGAAGTTAACTAACTAAAAAATAGACAGAAGTCAGACAATTAAACACAAACATACATCAATAAATAAAAAGAGCTGTGGAAAAACAACAGGTTTAACTTTTTTAAAAATCTTTTCCAGTTAGAGTCCCATTTGCCTCTCTGTCCCGCTGCCCTGTACAAATATTTGAAACATTTTGAGCTTGTAGAGGTTCTGCTGTCCCACTGCTGCAAAGATCATCACAAGTTTCAAAGCAAACGTCTTTCCACCCACAATGATATGAATCAATTTACAGTAAAGACACATAGTAGCTGATACGCAGACATGTCACTACCCCCACGTCCCCACCCCCATTATTTGCACTTTGCAAAATACCACAGTGGATCCAGGTTTATCCTTCAGAGACACCCAGAGGTTTAAGTGTGTCAGTAATTGTTGGTGTATTTTTTAATGTATTAACCTGTAATTCTTAAAGGCTCTTTTCTCTTAACAATTCATTTGAGAGCCTGGAATTGTATTTTTACTCCACACTCTGTGCATAAATACACTGACCATTTCCTCCTCTAAATGAACAAGTGGGTATACATGACACCAGGAGTATTTAATTCTTTTTTATCATTTTTTTCTTTAAAATAAACATGTTCACAGTATGATTCTCTTCTAAAGAGCAAGTTTATCAGTTCTAGCAGACATGGGCTAAAACTTTTGGTTTGGCTATATGCTAATCATATGCTTTTGTACAAAAAGTTAGCCAAAAGTATTACTTGTTTACTATCTAGCTGTGTTCAGTCAGTTAAGTTTTATAAAAAACTGAAAATTGTGTAAAATTTTCCAGATGAGGTTGTATTGGTATATTTGGACAAATGCCAATCCAACCACTCCCTCAAAAAAAGAAAGAAAGATAAAAAGTCCATGTTGCATCCTGGTAGTCAAGAAGGTAAGACACAACATAGGTTCACAAAAATCCGAGTATGTGTAACAAAAGTGACCCTGAGTTAGAAGAGCAGAAATCACAGAGCAGAGAAAATACAAATGGTCAAACAGTGCAACAAAGCTTTCTATGAAAAGAGCTTTTACTTCTGATAACAAGTCTCCTTATTGAAATCAGCCTGAAATAAAATAAGCAAACCTTCCATTTTTTTATATACTAGGCAAATAGATCATATGGATTTGAGGACTCATTGACAATCTGCTCATCACCATCCACACACACACACACACACACACACACACAAACACACACACACCTCACCAGGAGGACTGGCTCTGTGAACTCACTCGAAGTCTTTTCACTGTTCAGCTCTTAGCTAAATGGATCTCAGCGCCATCCCACAGACACCAGTGACCTTCAGTCATTTAGCAGGCAGTATGATAGGAACATGATATCAACACCTGAACAAAGCGCAGCGTAAAGCACCACATCAAGCTGCTGTTTATTCATAGCGCAGTTGGTTGGGTCTGTCATCTAGAGGTCAGTCATTTGAATACTCCCCCATTACGGGCTACCGCCGTCCCTTTGCCTTCCAGTTAAAACAGCCCCACATCAGCCACTTCAAAAGAGCCCGGCTTCAAACATCGCGTTTCCAATATGACAAACGTACTTCACAGCAACAGCTCTGACAAAATATGCAGCAGCTGCCTAACGTAAAGGATGAAACGTGTAAAAATCAAGACTGCACTGCCTTGTGTCAAAGAGGAGACACAGAGAGGCAGAGAACAAGAGGAAGGAAAGATGAGGAAGAGACAGACAAAAAAGACAGGAGACGGAAGAGAAAAGCCCAAACAGGCTTTGTTTTAATTACTGGTGCAGGAAAGGCGGAGAAAAGCAGAGATTTTTGCTCGTTAGAGTATCTCTTTGGATCAAACGCTATATTTACATATCAGATTAAACCGCTCCCACAAACAGTGAGATCTGAGCTGTGAAGGCACGGCTAACGAGAGGAAGCCATCTTCCCGCTCACATTTGGCGGGGGGAATAACACTGGCAAAAACAACTCATCTATACTTATTAGACAGAGCAGCGTACAAAGACCTGATAAAGAAGGAACTTGGAGCAGAAAAGCTAGTTAGTGCAACATATACCATGTGAGTGAGCCGACAAAAACCAGGGGCACATCACATCGCGACACATTTTGGAAAATTGGAGAACAGAGGAGTGGACTGAAACCTCAGCATCCTGCAACTCCTCACCGAGCCAGCCAATTAGAGGTCCTGGCAGGTCAAAGTGCATTATGGGAGGTAGTGGGAGTTTAGTTGCAGCACAAATACACTGTCAGAAATGACTCCCCCCTTCTTTTATCCTGCCTTTCTTCTGCGGCCTTTATTCTCCCCTTCTGTAGAAGGAGAAGAGCTAGCTTTATGGCTCAAGGGATACAAACGACTGGCCATCATTATTCCCTCTCAGATGCCAGCCTCTCTCCACCCCCGCCCCAAACACCACCACCACCACCCCCAGGCCACCCCCACACCCCACCCCCCCCCCCCCCCCCCCCCCCCCCCACCCAAACACACAACCAAAAAAAAAGCCCCAGGCCGCACGG
>JAPZDV010000022.1:1421627-1459057 GCA_029814665.1 Acanthurus lineatus | reverse complement strand
ACACCACCACCACCACCACAAGGCCTCGCCGACTCCCAGCCACCCACCCACACACCACCCCCTGCACAGACAGCTACATGAGCTACAAGAGGCAGAGGCAGAGGCTGCAGCAGAGTCTCTTTGCTGTGTGGAATAAAGACTTCAGAGGGTGAAAACTCCATTACCACAGAGCCGCCGCTTCTCTCAGCCATCAAATGAGTGAGAAAGAAAGTAAAGGACAAAAACAGCCAGTTACAAACAGCACTGACTGATTACTGAAATGTGCGTGCTTATGTGTGCGTGTGTGTGTGTGTGTGTCTGTGAATGTGTGTGAATGTGTGAGTGTTAGGCAACCAAACCAGCACAAGGTCGCCTCCAAAGGAGAAAATGTGTGGAAAAAGCAAATTCACTGTCTATTGGAATAACAATGGAAGTGATTGGAGCTAACAATCCGAATCACTAGGCGCAGGGATTTGAAACATATGTCATGTTGTTGCGCATCAGTGATAAAAACTAATAACAATATTCCCTGACTGCACTGTATGAGTGAGAGTCAGACACAAAGCGCTACCAGAGCGCAGCCCCCCCACCCCCCCACCGTACCCCATCCCACAATGTCAGATACATCAGCAATGCTAATGCCCAGGCAGCATCCTGCGCCGCTCACCCTGAACCACTGAAAAGACAACCATTTAGGCTTTAAAAGACACACATAAACAAAAAAGGAAGGAGTAGATGAAAAGAGAGGAAAAAAAGAAAGAAAAAGCAAGAGGGGGAGAGGAAGAAAGAATGAAGGGAGGCCAGGGTGGGGGGGTGGGAGGAAGTCAATTTCGTATTCTGAACCTGGCCGATGTAGTCCTCGGGGATCTGCCTCCGCACCTCAGGATCTGTAAATAATTGACAGATAATATTAATTGGCTTTGGATTAGTGAGCAAGCTCAGTATCACACATTAATATTTGATCAGAGGATGATAGGGACCCTGGCAGGGGATCCGAAGGGGCAGCTGAGGCTGTTTTGTTGATTAGGCCAGAGACGGGAGGAGATGGAGGCAAGTGGTAGCAGCAGCAACAGCAACAACAGCAGCTCCAGACACACACACACACGCACACACAGATGGAAACACACAGCCGTGGTTTGATGCTCCCGTTAGCTCCAGGCTGCTAAACCTCCTACTGCCAGCAAACTGCCTGCTCCTTGTTTCGCCACAAAGACTAAGGGAAGAAAAAAAAAAAAGAAAACAGAGGAGGACTTCCGGAGCTGCTTTGATTGCTTTCTATTAGGGAGTATGGTCTGATAGTCAGCTAAGGGTATAAAAGTGTTTAACATGCACTGTGCCAAGATTGGCCACTTAGCAAAATTGCTATATTTTTCACTTTTATTCAAAAATTTTAAAAGAGTTCAAATGTCCCATGATGATGAAAATGCTGACTCACAGGAGTTACCACTCTACCAACAATAAAATAATAAGTAAAACCAAATATTTTTCTAAAAGTAAAGAGTTTTTTCTTTTTTATCTGCTTATAATAATTGAAAAAAATTCCCATAAATCAAGTAAAGTTAACCTATTGTAGAGGGTTCAAATAGCTTTACAGTCTCTGACACCCTCACCCATACACATGCAAACATGTTGCATCTTTTTAAAGGTAAAAAGTGAAGAGGTCTTTTATTTTTTTTCATTCTTTTAATTTTTTTCTGATTAAAAATATGCAACAGATATTGACGTATGCATAAAATACAACTCAAACAACCCCCCCTTTTCCTATTAAAAATGTGCAAAATTATTAAATACTGACAGAAGGATTTGGGAAGAAAAAGTTTAGGACACAAAATATGAAATGATACTATAAAAAAAATCTTAATTCAGCCCTTTTCCATGTAATTTGTGATTGTTTAAGATGAGACATTTTGTAGTTAAAATGACAAGATTTGGAGAGAATTTTCCAATACAATGCAAAAGAGCTGTGAGACATTCTCTGCTCACAATAAGGTGTGCCAGCCAGGCAAAACCTTTGGAATGACAATAAATAAAAAAAATAAATAGATAGATAAATAAAATAATAAATAAATACAAATAAAAAAAAAATTGGAGTGAACTTGAAGGTGTGTGGTGTTTCCTGCAGCAACAGCACAAAGGCAGCGGCAGTGATAGTTAGAGTGGGAAAAAACAAACAAGACAGATTTACGCAGCAAAACAAGCTGGCAGACATACACGCACAATTAAACTCATGGAGGCTAATTAAAGTGTTACTGGAAGCACGCAGCTAGAGTGTGACAACATAATGAAAGATTGAAGAGGGGAGGAGAGACATGGACCCCCCCCCAACACTACACCTCCCCTTCCTTTCTCTCTGAAAACAATGCCACCTCTCCCTTTCTCCATTCGCCTCCTCTCTCTCATCTACCATATGCTGCCATTTGTTTAGTCAAATCCCCTTTAAGCAGTGCAGATCTATGGCTCTGAGGCAGTGCTTTGCTACAACTTGGATCACTCTCCATAGACACATCGGCAGCTCGTATCCCTCATGGCCGTGTCACTCGGCCAGCTAGAAGAGTCCCACGGGAGCAGCTTTTTATTGCTTTTCCACATCATTTGTCTGGCGATTACAGCTAGCCTCCCCTGAACCAGGGGAATAATCACAATATTTCAATATAAAGATAGCAGGGGAGAGAGAAAAAGGGCTAGTATGGCTTGGAGATTGTTTCTGCGACATGCTGTGAAGAGGGTCCTGATTAGACGGGTTATAGATCACAAATGGCTGCTTAACATTAGCAGAAGATCTCGGTCAAAATGCCCCGTCCACTTTATTAAATTATTTACTGATGTTTAACACCTGGCACCTCTTCCAGTGTCATGATATATATTCACTATAAAGTATGTCAATAAGAGATCTTTTTTTTTTTTGTTATTCAAAAAATGTTTATGACTCAGGCTCCTAGCCTTAAAACTACTCCTTCTGGTATTTGAATGTATTTTAACAAAATAGTAACGACATAATAGAAATCTATTAGAAACATCAGTGAATCAGCAATCATCAGTCCTTCACTTTCTAGCATCCATTCACTGATGAAAATTGAAATGTGGTTTGAAGCCGCTGAAACAAGTTATTTTTCCAATCTTGAGGTTAGATTTTTTTTTTTTTTTTGTCAAGTAATTGGAGCTGTGGCACCACCACTGAGAAAAAAGTTATTAGTTTTGCAGCTGTCAGTTGTTTCATTTCTGGTGTGTGCTATACTAACACGGGAGTCAAAAATCAGGCAATTTTAGCTGCTTATATTTGTCCGACCATCATTTCTCATATATAAGCTCAAAACTCAATGTATATAAAGGTTTAAAATTCAGTACACACAGCTATATTAATCTATACCAAAACCAATACAATGTATGTGCACTATGGACAACTTTTGAATAATACTGCCCAATTTACTTAAAAGAGATGGATAGCAAAATATTTCCTCTAAAACTGAATGTTTGTTAATATTTTTGGTCCTAGGGTGTCAGTGGGGCTGCTTCAGTATATTATTTTTTCATTTCTGTAAAAATCTTTTCTATTTCCCCTCTGTATATTGTATTCTGGGATGTTAGTGTACATTACTAGCACAGTATATGGTCATACCGTGCTTAAAATAACATGATCATGAAATTCCTGTTCAGGGCATGACATGATTGATTTTCATTTAAAAAAGTAAAAAAAAAAAAGAAAAAAGAGGAAGTGACAGCACCTCTAAAAAAGCAAAAACATAGATGTTAAATGCATAAAACTGGATTTCAAAATCAAAACCAAAATATTTTGTACCTCGAGAGGATTGTAAATGTTTAATGAGAGAAAAAAATACAAACCTAAGCACCTCATACTGAATTCAGTAGCCATCTGTACAGTTTGCTGCAAGCATATAGTGAGGCTCAGACCTCTGTGGTGATATTTTCATTACATCTAACTTTTGCCATTTGAATAGAATCCCTTGACTTGACAGTAGCTAAAAAAAAAAACAAAAAAAGCAAAAAAAAAAAAACTAGGCAGCATGACTCCTAAGGAGGAGGTCACCTCTGCAGGTGAGGCAGAATGCTTATGCAACACAACTACAGCTAATGTGTGTATACACCAGAGAATCAAAAACAAGCCCAGGTTTTTTCTGCTGCACATGCACATACACATGTAAACTGATTGTGGATCAAGGAAAGACAGGATGATGAATGAATTCATATGGAGACTATATTTTATTTCCTTGCACAGGTAAGCTGCCACTGTGACAAAAGAAAATATATAATGGAGTGCTTTTGTTTTATTATTAGCAATGCAGTAAGTAGTTTCTTTTTGTGTAAAGTGTCAAACTGTGATTTCTATTTGCAATCATTGGTCTGATCCCAAGATATTTTTTAAACATCAGAAAAACTTAGAAAGAACATTATATGATCACTATCAGAGCACTGTGGTCCAATAATTATTATTCAGTTATTTGTTATGCAATGCTTTGTTTCTGCACAAAAAGAGAGCAAGTAAGTTGGCCCGCTAAAGATGAATTGTAATGCTTTATAAGTTAAAAACTACAGAGGTCTAAAAAATTCAGAGTGAGAAACTTTTATTGGAATAAATTTGCAGACATCTTTGAGAACGGTATTGATGCAGACTATAAAGATAAAGTTTGTGCTGTTAGTTGTCAGATCACATTAAGATAACAAACCCAAAAACGCAAGTGAGGAAACTAGACCCGCATCAGAGTACATGTTATATACCAGAAGCTTGAGTTTAATATCCCTCCTGTCAACAATAAACCATTACACTCACATGAGTCCATTGTAGCTAAACTGATTGTGTGTAAGAGTTAAATGGACTGAAATCCAGACTTTTCTTTTCTATCCAGACAAACAAAGCACTGTACAACATCCACCCTTCACATGCACATGCACACACTGATGGTGACAGAGGTGCCATGTAAGGTGCTGGTCTGCCCTCAGGGTTCAGTGTCTCGCTCACAGACACTTCCACACAGGTGAAGAGGAAGACGGGTGAAGCCTTTTTAAATGAATACTTAATTATTGCATCACTAATAATTCATCAATGGAGTAATTTCTACAACTTAATCCATCTTCAGCGGGCATGGCCCTTCTAAGCTTAATCATGAATCTAATCACATTATTGCCGCAGGATATCAGCAGCACCACAGTTACGCATACTGACATTTTTTTCCTGTTGTTTTAACCCACATAAGCTACAATGATAATATGTGCCAACTGTGCGTGATCTGCATATGTACAACAGTTTAAAAAGATCAATCAAACGGATGGAAGTTTTTGACTTGAACAAGGTGTGTTTTTTAAATCAGGCTCTTGTGGAACTTAAAAATCTTAGCATGACATGTTCTGTTGTGATCTACCATCGATGCACAGGTGAGACAATCTGCCTTTAGACAGACCTCTTGATCAAAGTTGGACTCTATTGACAAATAATGATCGAGACCAATAGATTTAGAGGAAAAATAAGTGAACACAAAGGGATGAAAAGCAGATGTGAAAAGGGGCAATCTGTCTCAGAAAGGATTGCCTGAGACTTGTGCATGGACCCTGTAATCCCATTGCTCCATTTCATGGAGTTTTACCCAGAAGAGCTTATCCCCAGCATCTAACCCCTCACATATTCCACTTGGTAGGATGGGAACTAGACTGAGAAAAAGCAGGAGACTGATGGGAAAGTTCCTAAGGAGGACTATTGAGTTCCATGCTGTTCTCTAATTAAATCTATGAGTAAAGAGATGAAATTAGAAAAGCCTGGAAGGTTGACCCATTGGCCTGCTAACATTGTATTTAACTATGCAGTGGGTCAGGTGGATTTAAGGCTATATGCCACATCTCTGCATTTGTGTGTTTTAGCAGATTTCAGTGGACACTGTTATTGTTTGGTTTTCTGAATATGTAACAAATCAATGAACAGAAAATTTATTTTTTCAAAGCTGTCTGGAGAAAGGCACAACAAAACCATATGTGCTTGTTGAGAGATAATTAGAATTATTTTAGAAGTAAGAGAATAGGAAAGAAAGGAAATGGCAAATAATCTGAAGCAGAGGTTTCCAATTTTTTCCACTCCAAGTCCCCCCAGATAACAGTAGCTTATATTCAAGGCCCATTTTTTACAAGATGTCTCTAAAACCCGTTGACCGGGGCTTAATCTGGGCCGGTACATGCTGGAGCGAGCTCCAGAACCTTCCAAAATAAGATGAACTTCAGTCTGATTTGATCCAGCACTTCGTCTCATTATCTGTTCCGTTGCCTGTATTTTTATTCCCTTCAAAATTACTCAAAAATATCTTAAATGCCTATTTTGTATTCAGTTTAACTCTGATAAATCTGTAACTTTTGCCCATACATTTCACATGGGCTAATTTAAGCAGCTGTGATTCAAATTAGGAATAGCATTACTGACTGACTGTCAGCAACAAGGAAGAAATTGGAAAAATGTCTGTTACAATTACTGGTAGCCACAAAACTAAGCAAGCAGGTGCTTGTGCTGTGAAATGTGAAATGAGTATGGATCAATTAAGAGGTGTGTGTAGGTGTGACACTTCGCTGAAACAGAGAGACTGATGAACAGAGAGAGAGAGATGCACCTTCTCCATAGGTTTTGAGGGAATATTGTAAATGCTCTGGTTAATTCAATAAATAAGGTTCTGTGTTTGACCATTTTTTTTCTAGTTTTGTTAAGTTTTAACAGTGAGCACCTCAGCGTCATCCAGGCACTATGGATTTTAATTGCATTCTAAGATTTTTTCTCTTTCTCTGCCCTGACGGATCAACATCCTCACTGTGTTTGGGAACTTCATGATTTACAAATTAAGCACTGCCATAGTTGATGATTGGGAAATCTTAAAAAAACAATGTGGCAATAAATCTGTTCTTCATGTACACTGTTTCACACTTTTTATTTTTACAAAACTTTGTCTGCTAGGCTGTGGTTACACTGCTCAGGTCTCTCTCTTTTGAAAAACATGACATTTTTATAAGTAAGTTTGTTAAAGGTAGCTAGCTAAATGTTAGCAAGAAAGTTAGCCAGCTAAATTTGAGAAGCACTGAGAAACACTTAAGAAGCCAAAGAAATAATAGAATACCATAGAAATTCTCTCCATAATCCCAACCCTGTAAAACTTTTGACAAGACACGTTAAACTGCAAACCAGGTTAATTATCACTTTTTGTATTTTCATTTCTGTAGACCTACATGACATCATCTGAATGTATAGCCTCTGGGCCAAACTGATGGTACTGTGCTGCATCACTTTGAGAAATATTGGTGCACATATGTAGAAGGCCACACAACGCAGCACCAAACCAGGAAGTGAGAAAAACATTTTTGGATGTGTGTTGGGTGATAAATATTGGCTGAAAATTTTGAGTCCAGCATTTTTCATAATACTCCCATTAGTTTAGTAAACACAAAGCTTTTGAGCAGTGTTTTGTTGTGGGGCTGAATTTTCAGTATTGATTTTGAACTACACTGAAATATCCTGTTTCGTTTTTTGCTCTCTGAATGTGCTTTCACACCTAACCTGACAAAATCATGCATAGTTTATTTGAGCTGGTATGAAAGTTGTCAATCAAACTCTCTGCAGGCCAAATAACCAGACTGAGAATGCATTAAAGGGGGGTGTTTGTCAGCTTCCAAACAGATTCTGGTGAGGGTCATTTGTTGACTGAAAGCATGATTTTAGGATAACAGATATGTGAAGTTTCTTGACTCCAAAATCAAAAGTGTTGTTAAATTGAGCTTCTGATTTAAAACTTCTCAGGATACAACCTCACATTAAATTATCTGTATATATATTTATGCAAATCTTTTGGTAATCATGTTGGCTTATTTCTTATGTGTGTTAGCGTGTGAATGCAGAAATTCAACCTAACGCATCAGACAGTTAAACTGGTAAGACAGCAGTGTACTTTGCCTTTACTCTACTACTCTATGTTTTGCAATTAGTTAAGTCCATTAAAAAGTAGGTAATGTATAGTTTCCACAGAAATCCTCCTGTGATACTACTTTCCTCTTTTTTGTTCGGTGTCTAAGTGTTTGTATTATACATGACAAATGGTCAAGTTAAGTCTAAAAAAGTAGTCTTGCTAAAGGTAAATTACTTTTTTGTGAGGTTTTTATGAAGCACAGGACATAAATAAACATGTAGGAGGCAACACATTGCTACATGATCTGCTGTTAGTCCCTTAAATTTCATTTCTTCAGGTAAGTCCATGGTGTTCATTATGCAGGATGACATTAGCTAACTGTGCAGTCAGTGAGTTACATGTAATTCTGTTTAATCATGCTATTACCCCTTGTTTCTTTTTTTTGTCATTTAAAAAAAAAATGGGTCTCAAAATAAACAGAACAAAAAAAGGCATCAATATTTAATTTCTTCGTCTTGTTCCAAACCAAGTGCATCAAACTACATGCATGAAGATGCCTTTTAAAGGAAGAAAATATCACTTATAGTTAAATCTTCACAATTATTATTTTTTAAATTATTTTTAGAAAAAGCACAATTTGAAACAGTATAGTGTATTTTGAAATAGTGGCTACTCAGGACCAGATCCGAATATCCGAAAGTGTTGGGCATGTTCTTACCATGGTGGATGCATTGGTATGTAACTTTCTTTTCTTTTTTTAAAATCAGAACATTTTTTTTATAATTTCATCAGCTATGGCTAAAACAATCTTCACTTCAGCATCACTGCTTTTTAGCATTCTTCTAAATACACCTTATTTTTTTAATCTCATGAGACAGAAGGATTCCTCTGGTATTTTATGTCCTTTGGCAACACTTTGCAACACTACTGTACAGGGCTAAATAAAGTACAGCCATAATTTAGGTATGCTTTAATATTTTAAAAGGCTGAACAGTGCCTGTGTGTGGGTAAAAAAGTGTTTCACAACTATAACTTTTTAGTTCTTATTAAACTCGGAACAGGATTCAGGATGCCAAGACAACAGCTCATAGTTCAGGACTTTTGGACATCTGGTCACTAATCATGCTTTGCCTTGTGCTTCCACTCAGGCAGGGTTAATATCATAGGCATCAGAGCCATTATATGAGGGGAGGGAAAGTCTCATCCATTTTTTACAATTATCACTTTGGACCCTCCCACTTTTACTGTGTAAAAAAGTCAGCGCATCAATCCACCAATTGTCAGTTAAATCCTATTCCAGTCACATATTGAGAGAATGTTTAAATCAATGTAAATTTCATACTACGTTTTCACCTCTACCTTGCAGTTTCCATGCAGTCAGATCTCAGTAAGCAGCCACACAGAGCTCGGTCGCTGGTCGCTGCTGACAGCAGCCTCATTGTTTGGCTAGCAAAACGCTAACACTAGGTCACACTAGGTAGCAAAATAGTGGCAAGACGAGGACTGAGGCCAGAAGTCTAACATTATTAAGCTGCTCAATATTGTGGCCAACAATCTCTTGGTTTGACACGTCCTCCACCAGAATTATGAACATAAAGACATTTTTTAAAAAGATTGTAAGTTAGTAATAATCACTGTTGGTAATGATGCGGATCAGTTCATTTTAGCTAACTAATAACTGAGTCTCTTGTAACAGGGGTTCACTGTTTAGACAAATTAAAGGCCTGGCCGTTAAAAAAAGTTTCTTGGGGAGGACCTCAAACCTCTAATTCAATTGTCCCACCGACATTTTTTACTCTTCCACTGCCAGTGGTTAAGATAAGGAGCCAAACAGTGTGAAAACCATGACAGGTTCCAGTATTGCAGCAACCAGGTAATGTTCAGTCTCTGGAGAAAATTTGATGTGGAATCATTGTGATAACATGAGCAACAAATCAGAAATGAAATGACAGAGAAATATCTTGCCTCTGGCAAAGAGTACAGGAGGGCATCCTCCATCAGAGAGAGGTAAATGAAGAGGCTGTCAAAAAGGAGAACACAACTTTCTATCTATCTTCATCCAGAGCAGGGGAGGAGTGTAAGTCCTGGACCAGAGGGAGGGATGCTGCTGTGATCCAGTCGTAGCCTTTGATCCCTGGGATGACCTGAGCCACCGGCTGGGCACTGGAAATGAACACACTAGAGACTTGTGGGACCCAATCCATCACTGTTCAGTCCTGCTCTTGTGTGTGTATGTGTGTATGTGCGCACATGCAGGCAACACACACATACACACACATACTGCTCATGGTAATTAAGTGCACAATTTGCAGGCCCAGCAGCTTAGTAATGTGTCGCTACAGTATAATGATACCTGATGTAAGCTCTTTATATGTTGCTAATATTTAACATATTTTAACACACACACTGATGAGTAGGTATACATACAATACAATCAGTAGAATACAAATATGACTAGACAGTTGAATCTAAAAATATATGAACATACATATCGTTCACACAACCTACAGTTACAATGGCACATTAGCTACAGAGACAGACCTTATCAGAAAATCTCAATATTACTATCATGAGGATATTCCAGTCTGATGCAGCAATGAGAAAAAAAATCCATGATGTGACAAATTAAAAGACATGAAGAGTTATAAATGAACAGAGGAAATTATGTCTCTCATTCCAAAAGATGAGTGTTTGAGTAGTGCAGTTGGGAACGCATGCTAAATCTCATTAGACAGAGCAATACCCAGAGCAAATTAAACCATTAGCCTCCGACATGTTTAAAGGAACACTTTAAGATCACTTCCTATTAAGGCTTGCCAGTAAACAGGCCTTTGAAATGGAGCCCTCAACTTGGAGCAGAGCAGTGTTGCAGACATCTGCCATACCCAGCCAAGCCCACAGTAAACTGCAGGGGAATGCTTTCTGTGCTGCGCATCACTCTACATAACACTCCACATGCTCGTACAAGGAGGGAAACAAACCCTGGGGATTCATGGTCTCGTACAGTAGAAGGCATAAAAAACAAGACTAAGTAGTTTGATACTGATGCCTACTGTGGGTTCCATGTGGAGCAGGGAATTAATAGAAATATATAGCATCTGGACTAATTTGTAGCCTGGGCGGCCTACAAAATCAAACTTGTGAATGAAATTGTGGTAGAGTGCAAACCTGTTTACTATTTTTCTCTTCTGTGACCATGTAACGAACATGTAGCCTTGTCATAAAGCTTTGAAAATTGTGTGCATTCAGCTCTACTTGCAGCATCTTAACACAAAATTTTCAATACATTTGTATTGAAAATAACACTACAAAGTGTAGGTTACTGTAAATTATTACCATCTGCTGAAGTTGGCATAATGCAAGGGATATGGAGACACACCTCTTGAAGTTTACTGAGAGGAAAAACCATGTAAAAACACCACACTTTAGATGCAGAGCCATTTTATATTGCTAACATTTCTTCAGAGCAATTACTGCCTGTAGGCTTCTTGGTTTTGACCTCTGGTTGTTAAGATTGTTCTCAGAGCTGATGGTGCTAAAGCTAGCACAGCTCATAAATTCCTTCATAGAGGCTAGAATTTAAGCTTACAGCTTGAGGTGATTTTTTTCATGGACAAAATATTGCTGGCAAATGAAATGTGTTTGTTTTACTTTTAAAGTGTCTTTTATGATTGAAATTTGGATTCTTGGCTAAACAAGTGACAGTCACCATGGCTAAGGATAGAAATGTGCTGCAGAACAAGTACAGAGACAGCTATAGAATGCTAACAAAACAATTGTTAAAATTACTGCACCACTATTTTTACTGCAACTTTTTTTAATTACTATTAAAATTTCACTAGTAATCAATGTCGTGGATACTAGTTTCACTTAAAAAAAATTACTGGTTGCTTTTAACCACGTTGGACCACCACCCTGCTCATCACATATCCACAGAAACTTGGTCAATACCTCTTGGTGTCGCTTTGTTTCCCCAACAAGCCTCAATCTTCGTTTACTTCTCTTCCTCTTCCTATCAATCATTTTGTTGCCATAGAGTTGCTGCATATCCGTCAAAATAGTCTCCTCAGTGCTAATGTCAGATTTCTTTCTTCTTTTTGACTGTCCCCCTTATTTTCCCACAAAAGGTAGTTGATGTTGAGTTGTATTGGCTAGCAACAGGGACAGGTTTCCACACAGTGTCTACTTCTACGGCATCACAAAGTCCCCCATTGGCTGGATTATCCACAAGTTTTGCAAGGTCTTGTTCCACATCTTCATGTCTGGCTACATCAAGCTACCCAAGGAGATGACCATTGGGAGGATGTAAAAGGGTTAGGGTTAGGGTTACCCTATGCATTCCAATTCAAGTCACGTGGCTGGTCAGATTTAGGTCCCATTTGTAAAACATCAGAAGAGTATGTGATTTAGAACCACATAAAGAAGTGGCCTGATCAGAATTAAAAAGATTAGATTCTATGTGATATATGCTGTTCACACTGTCATTAAGGTCATGTTCTGAGTCACACAGGAGGGGACAAAATAACATTAGGACCTCTTGTGCTGAAATTGTGAATGTAGCCTCGAACACACAATCAACCCCTTTTTCTGTGTTCTGTGCTCTCGGTTAATCTAGCTCCAGAGTAAAATTGTCTCGCAATATGGGGCACTAATTGCGACAGTTCCACCGCAGTAAAGTAGAAAGACTGTAAAAATTCTTGCAGAGTGAAAGTCCGGGTTGACTTTTGGGTCAAACAAAGGACCCATGGCCAAAAGATCGAGATCTAAGTGCCAGTGAAAGCACAAGTTAGCTGTTTTCCTAAACTGAGCCAAATAGTTTTGCTGCCTAAACCTAACCAAAATGGGACTGTTTCACTACATAAAGCATAAACAGAAAAGCTATCTGACAGGAACACTGTGTATTGCACACAAATGCATCCTGATTTAAAAAGTTCTACTGAGGGGGTCTTGATCAATCACCCCTGTGTGATGGCTTGGGAGGAGAATGTGTTATTATTCTGCAAATTCAACAAATATCCCACTTTAACTATGGGTCTTAAATTTTTAACAAACAACTCTTCAAACTTACAGAGTAAAATCAGCTTCTATGACCCAAGATACAAAAAAAATACAAATTGACTTTTATCAAGAGAGAGCTAGAGTGATTTTCCACTGAATTCAAGGAGTCCAGTGACCATAAGAGAAGATTAGTGCAGATTAAGGGTCAGGGTTTTTTGTTCACTCACTTTTGCAGCCATTGTGGCAGTCATATGATGTCATTGAAAAGAAATAACCAAGGAAACTACACAACAGGCATTGTTTCTCAGTGTTACTTCCCAGTTAAAGCTAACTTTTAGCCTAACATTTGAGCAACCATAAATGCAACTGATTTGGTAGAGGTATTCAAACATGTTAAACTAGAAATGTAGAGTTAACATGTATGAATTAAAAATGTGATGTATTTACAGTACAGTTGGTACAGTTGTAAACAGGCTATGGCCATGTCAACGTGTCAGTATATCAGCAGAATTATAGAAATTTCTTGATTGACACATCTTGTCAAATTTTTCCTCTTGGAATCCTGACTCGCTGTGTTTTCCTTTTACAAAGTTTGAATCTCTAAATTTACAGCTTAGTAGAAAGCAAAGTTAAATCTTTAGTGTAACACTTGTGTACTCTGAGGTCTTGTGTGGCTTGGATTTAAGCATCAGTGGTTAGGCTCTAGGGAGTTGCTTGTCTACCATGGTCGAAGTCGGTTCCATGTGTTGAGAGCAGTTTTAATAGGGTGCTGGGGAGAAATAACACTGCTGAGAGGGAGCGACCATAGGCTCTCTGCAGGAGGAGTGAGAAACAGTTGTGCCAGCCCCTGGTCAGAATCACACACATACACATTCCAATCTAACTGGATATTGCCCCAAAGTCCCCCTGAGGAGATTAACCACAGCTGAGTGTTAACTCCTTCGACTCTGTTCAGCTACCTGCCTTTCACCAGCAGATCCCTGTTCCAACACCTCTGTCGAGGCAGGCCCTCTGCCTCCAACACAAGCCCTCAGGAAGTGCACCAGGCTTTGAAGTCAGTTTTACATAGTGACCAATCCCCATAACCATGTCACGTGATGCACATGGACCAAAGAAACATTTTGTTTTACATTGTGAAAGGAGAAGTTGATCAATTCATAATTTGTCGTCATCTCATAATCAGAATACAATATGTTAAAGAGACATTTTCAATCACATCACAAGAATCTAGGCTTTTAAAGGATGTTTCATAGTATTTATAATTAAATTACCAGGTAGTGTCCATTTCTGGAAACATTAAAACACCAACAATGCCAAAGTAATGACCTGCAGGTGGACAATAACAATAGCATGAGGTTTTGAATTCTCCTGCTGTAGTTTGCAAAGATTATAGAGTGAAATGTTAGAATTCCGCATAAACCAATAAATAATTAAATTTCAACATTTAACACATATCATATCAACATTTTTACAACATTTTTTCACACATATAGCTCATATTACACTTATATGAGGTGATTTTCTCATGAAGGGGGTGCTGTTGGTGCTGTAATAGCTGGGTAAGACAACTTCCAAGAGGCAGCTCCTTGTACAGTTTAAGACCACCATTTGCCTCCTGTTTCCACTTTCAAATCGATGTGGGGACATTTATAGCAACAAAAACAGAGGTCTTTACTACAAAGCGGGGCTTGCAGCTTGCAAGGTAACTTCAGGTTTTCTTCTCAGATTTCAGGGTTATGACAGTGGTTAACTTTCTACTGGCCTTCTTCTAACTTATGCTACACATTTAAGCTGCTCAAGACCAGGTTATGTTTGAGATAAGATCAGTTAGCTTAAAATTATTGACTACTGACCAATCATTTCTCTTAAAAAATGGTAGGAGGCAATGTCTTCTCTGTGTCAGTTTCTTGAGTTTTATGTTGTCTGAGTGAAGCACTGAAGCTTTATACTTTTTTATTTGTAAGACATGAAAGGTAGGCTAACTTACTGGTCATATGTACGTGTATTTGCTAACTTAATAACTCTGAACATAATATTAATTTGTTTTTATCAGACACAAGATTTGGTCCTACATGTTACCAGTCCCAGCTGAGAATTGGTATAGTGGTTACTTTGTAAGATATTTTTCCTTTTTCAATCTTTCTCTTCATCTTCCTCCTAATTATCATCTGCTCACACATTCACCTGTTTCCAATGCACAGTCACTTATGGATGTAACTGTAAACACTGTAAACACTGACGTCTGTGGCCTCCATGTTTACTATCGTCTTCTTCTACTTGTTTACTTCTGTACACAGCATGTTGCATGTGAGATCTTGTTTTCTTGCACATGCTGGTCACTTCAGGTCTGTTACCAGTTCACATTGGAATCTGACATGGACCACCTTTTTAAAAAATAACATAAACAGCCACAGTAAAAACTCTGATGTAGAAAAAAATCTGAATGGAGCACTAAGGCATGCAGTGCGGGCGTAGTCTTGTTACGTAATTGTTTGATTCATCAAATCTGGCCTCTGACAACAAGAATTTTTAATAAACTTTGAGATTTTTTACCTTAAAATGTCTCAAGATAACATGTCATATAGGGAAAAGAAATTCATTTTAGCATACCAATAGCATAAATATCACAATTTTATTTTTGTTGTTGATCCTTCAAAGGATGCAGGTGGGGCTTAAGCTTTGTTGTTTTGTTTCATATACATAAATTCGACACCATAAAAAATTTACAGTGTATTTAGTCATACTGTATCTTGTTCAGCTTGTCAGACAGGCTAACACTAACCAGTCAGTAGCTGTATTTCTTTTAAAGATCTATACTGGCCCCATATGTTGGTGTAAGTCCTCTATCAACTTTGATGTTGGCTTTGGCTCTCTGCACTCAACCGTATTATTCCCTTTTCTTCCTCAGTGCTGTTGAGGCAGACTGTGATAGACTGGGTGTCATGTTCCTCTGACCTGCTGTATCCCCACTGCTTTGGTCTGTCTGCCCGACTCTGACATCTTCTTATCATTCTCCCAGAGCTAATCTCTGCTATAAATCTCTATGTAACTTATTTAATCTTTATTGAACTTATTTTGTGAAAGGAAAAATATTTATTTTACTTAAACTTTCTCATACTGATTGACATTCATTAAAATATACAGATTCAGGCAACACTGACAATTGGTTATTATTTTTAATAACAATTTACTGCATCTTTTTTGTATTTGTTTTAAGAAGGAGTGTAATATGTCTACAACATATACTTGCATCTATACAGTGGATCTTATTATGACATAAAATTCACAATAAGCTAAAATTTGTGTCAGATAACCCAAATTTTACAGGAAAGACAAATGCTTAAACTCTCTAAATTATAAACATGACAAAACATTCCATTTTGGCTGTTTCTAATCATCCACATTATATTTTCTTGCATGCATGTAAAAGTCAGATCAGCTTTTACATGTGTGGATCTCTCAGCTGTTGGCATTCTGGCAACACGCAGCCTACTGCAAGTCCCCAAACGGGCAATATCTATTTACAGTATAACACTTTCCATAGTTAACCCATACCAGGGCTTAGCTCCTGGGTGTTTGAAGGCCAGAGTGGATGTGGATATTTTTGAATTGTAGCAGATGATAGTTAATATTTCAGCTCACAGCCAGTATCCATACATCTGACTGGTTTCATATGAAAAAAAAAACCCCAAGGCGTTATGTGTTTTATCTTGAAATATTAGTCTTGTCACTACCGGACGACCAGTTTACTGACCTATATGTATTTATAGATTAAATCATTGAGTAATATCTGATATAGAAGCCAAAGTAGCCCATAGTCAAAGACTGTTCTATTCCCAACCAATACTATACCTTTATCCTTCGCCTAAAATGTTAGTACAGGCAACCTTCCAAAAACAGTGACATGTAAGCACTGAAACATACCTGATCTCTTAGCTTGAACTCCTGGCTTTCTCAGGATTAACCACTTCCTCTGTGGTTCCAATAAAAAAAACACAACCATCAGTAAAGTGATCACTGGATGTTTCACTAACCCTGCCTCCCATCTGAGTACACTGAAAGTTCTGCGTCCTTGAGATCCAACTTTTAAGCATCAAACGCTCCGAAAAGTCATGCTAATTGATGGTGCATCTGATTAAAATGAGTGGCTAATGAGAATCGAGCCGGGAAGAATGCGAGAGAATCAGTGTTCAAGCTCAACTTTTAACCTTTCTGTCGGAGGGCGAACCACTTTGATGTTCCTTGGTCTTTTCATCAGGCTCGTTTTTGGTTATGAAAAAGGCATTTTCAAAGTACAAAGGGGAAGCTCACATTTGTAATTTGTCTTCTCTTCAGGAACAAATGGTCATCAGAAACAGTTTTTTTCCCCCCTATGAACTATGCAGTGGGGGACTATAAATAAAGCTGCAAAATGAGAGGTGAGGGGGCTGAAGGCTGTGCTGTCAATCCATGGAGTAGATTGGGAGGTTTGGATCTGCAGCCATTCTGCCTGGAGTCTTACACCCAGAGCAACTATACTGTGATCACACCCTCTACAGACTTAGGGGCTCTCGCCTAGTTAGAGGGAGAGGGAATTTGTGAGGGGTGGTAGTGGTTGTACGTGTGTGTGTGCGCGTGTGTGTGTGTCACAGGGGGTGCGAAGGGGAGTGCAGGCGGTACTTGGATGGAAATAAAGGTCGAAATCCTTGACTGTGAAAACTGTCATAGCAGGGGACATGTGCAGAGCCTGTTTGCCTAATAACCTGGGTCTTGTAAAAATATGAATGTGGAGTCCTCTGGAGCATATAATTTAACACTCCTATGCCAGGGGAGATGAGTGAGAATTGAAGCGAGTACACCTTGACAAAGGCTATTCTCTTGGTTTCACACCAGCAGAGCAGTGCCATGCAGGGTGCTGCTGCTGTGGCTAAGGGTGGTGCAGCCACCAGATATTAATCAAAGCTGCACACAAAAAGTCACATTCATGGAGAGTCACTCAACTTTTACACCTCTTATGCTCATTCTTAACATTGCAAAACATGCCATATAGTCCAGCACACATGACTGGTAGGTATTTTTTAATAACTGTAATAAAAAAAATGTTGCAAAGTGAGTCAAGTCCTGTGAAAATTGTATTTTTGTCCATGAGTTTGACTTTGTGACAGGATTAAGAATTGTACAAAGAACATGCTTGTAGATCAAAAAAAAGTTTGCTAATGCTTAGGAAGACCTTAGTAAAAAATTGTCAAAGGACATTTGAGGCAAATACCACACCGGGTCAGCTGAGACACCTGCTCATCGAACAAACCCACCTCAGGATGTTCGTCTCATAAAGGCTAATGATATACTAATTTTGATGACACATGCTTGATGTGTATGATTAAAGAGTACAATCCCCGGGGCAGATAAGGACAGAGTCATATCTGGATGACACTGGAATATCTTTTTTGAGAGCCTCTAATCTTACTCAGAGTAAACAAGATAGATTGCAGAGACTGATCAGGATGTCATTACATTACATTACATTTAGATCATGACAGAAAAGGCAGCAGCAACAAGTTGATTTAGTTTCACTTTAAAGATGTATGTAACTGATGTTTTTTCAAAGTCTGCCACTGACAGTTAGCACATGGTTTTTTTTTTTTTTTACCACTTGGAGTGCTGTGGAGCCCTTGTAGATGTAAAAGGTTCCCTGTTAAATTTATGTTATGAAAGTACACAATCACTGCACAATTGCAGTAAAACTAAGTCAGTAGACTTCTGACTTGGTTCTGCTGCTATCATCATGAATAAAATCATCGATTAAGGATAAATGTGACTGTTCCAGATGCAGCCATTAAACCAAAGCAATAACATTAACTCAACCATACTTCAAGGATGAGCTGGTCTGCTTTGGATCATGTGCAGATTCTTCTGTCCTACACTTTGGTCTTTCCATTGCTTTGGTAAGCTTTGTCTTGGTCCCATCTCCATATAAATTTGTCCGAAAAATTTTCTGACTAATCTCTTTACCATTTTGCAATTTCTAATCTGGCTTATTTATTCTGGTTTATAATTATGAGGTTAGCATTTTCTTGGTGTAGCCTCTGTAATTTGCTCTCAAATGGTGGCACTTTTACAGGTATTACAATGTTTCTGTTGTTAGCCGCTACTGTTTTCTTTAGTCATCCTGCCTTACATTTTTTGGAGCACAGTGGGGTAGAGAAGCTATGAGAACTGCTAATTGAATGCACAAAGACTGATCGAGCAAAGATGTTTAATTAAAAGCATACTGTTGAGTACTTTGCAATTCACAAGACTGAAAATGATGTTCAGATGGGTAAATACAGCAACTACAGAGATGGACATCACCAAGTACAGTCCTAGCATAGTGTGCCCTACACAGCCATCATGGCTTTAACTTGTGTGTTTGTGGCTGGAACCGTTAACATTATATCACTTGTTGCAGCTGTACAAGTATATTGGGTTTTTTAAATTTTTTTTATTAATTGTTAATCATGTATGTTTTACTGTCTGACTTTTTTTTCTTTTTTAATAATTCTGGATATTTGTAAAATTTCGATAACATGGCTTCATGGCCTGATTAGTTCTACTGGTTCTGTTGAAAATAAATGAAATTGTGGCACAAAGATGTTCTTTAATTTAACAGTAGCATACCATATTTCAGTGGACACACCCAAGTACAGAAATGTCAAAAATGTAAAATTTAATCTGTGAACATTTAACCAACTTATTTTTTACTTTTATCAGAGTGTATTTTTACACAGGTACATTTGCTCGTATTTTTGGATAATATTGTTGTAATATTTCCATCTTTGCAAACCTCTATATAATTTATCTCAGTCATAACACAAAGCTGGTATAACAAGACCTTCATCCATCCGAGTATACAAAACACGTGACTTTATTGTTTACACACATTACATGAATTGTGTTCTCAAAATAACTTAATAGGATTATCAGTTTATAATCCTATACAGCAGATTTTCCTGACAACATAAATAAAAATGCAGCATTTTCATACACACAAGAATGTGAACATTAACAGTATGAACTGGTAAGGGACTGTGAGAACAGAATAAAATCTGCTCAGAGTCAAAAGTCATTAACCCTCTACAGCTGTAAATGTGCTTGGCTGTTAAAAGCTTGTGATGCTTATAGTAAATTATTTCAGGAAGTTCCTTCCTGATAACACATTCTCATACTGTATTGATGGCCCTCAGTTATGTACAGTATTAAAGCATACTGTGTGCATTGGTGAGTGTGGTGGTGCTCATGGAGTGTCTCTTCAGGTAGGTGTGTGCAAGATTATGGTGGGTCACTACACCTCACACAGACAGTTGGATAAAGTTGGTATAGGGTTATGGAGTTGGTACGGAGTCATTACCTCCTGTTCCTCGAGCTGACTGCTTTTTCATGACTTCTTCAGTCCTATGGCTTTGTTCAGTGGAAAAATCTGCCTCCAAATAGTTATTAATTCACTAGCTGTGATTGCATTAAGCGAAATGGAGTACAACCTTACATCAGTCTTTGCCTGGGGCCTCCAGATCATTGAAACCACTCCTGGTGGTAGTATCATATACAACCTACACATTTAAGGAATGCAGGATACGTGGGATACACATGCATAAAGAGAGTTAAAGAGAGTGTATTAGCTCTGTTATGAGCAATACTCTCTCCTTCATGAACAATCATTCTCAATAATAATGCAAAAAAAACAAACAATATTTGAGACTCACATATATCATATAAACCATGCATTTGATACAACAAGAAAGAAGTTAAAGAGGTGTTTGCAGTTTAATATAGGTAAGATATATAGAGTTTTTTGGAGCCACCATCTAGTGGTTAATGGTGGAAATACAGCGCTTCCTAACTGGCACCAGGACTTTGTAAATGAAAAATTACTTCCTGTCAATTTGATGAATACTCAATTTCTATTTAAAGATATTCTGCTTCCTTCACAAACTCTTATCTGATGAGGCTGCTTTTTCAGTCAACATTCAGTCAGTGTATGTACTGTATGTAGTTGATAAGTAAATACCGGCAGTGCTATAGAGCAACATGATCCATTCTCATTCATATGGTCCACTGGGCACACAGCTCTTGACTGGCTCAATCTCAAGTCATTCACTGAGTTCAGTCATGGAGCTTTGGAGGACTTTTGCTGCTAAGATGGAACGAGAAGCAAGAGCGCTGCTTTCTTTTGTCTCCATTTTCTCGTTCCTTGTACCAGCGCCGGCTCTGTCCTGCATCTGCAAGGCGGATTAGGCCAACAAGACGAAGGTTGCATTATGTCCTGAGGGGGCTTTACTGTAAGGTTCGCCACCAGTTCTCTCTCCCTCTGTCTCTCCCCACTTAATGTACCGCTCGCTCAAAAGCGACTAAATCTTTGTTAACAGGGAAACTATGAACTCACAGGGAGTTAATCAGAGTCAGTGTAAGGCTGGTTATTTGCATGTGAATTGGCTGTGGCTGTATACCAGGCCTCTTTATGTCATTCACTCCCCAATGCCTCGGGCTTCTGTCCTCTGGGACATCACACTGCCATAGTGCGTGTTGGGGAGGAATATCTGTACGTCCTTTCATACTGCAAGGAAATCTATCATTAATAGAGCCAGAATCACCCAGACAGGGGACTTGAGTTCTAATCTGCACCGAGAAAATTCAGCACTTTTAAAGGTGCATGTTATGCAGCCAGGAGCTTATGTTCTTAATATTATTTAAAGTTTTTTTTTTTATAAGATCCATCATGTGAAACTCTTTTGTTTTTTATTGCTGCCTGGCCACTTTATTATAGCAACTCTTTGTCATATGGTTAGTGTGAGCGCATTAAATCTAACAAAAAAGATTTCTTTTTAAATTTTTTTGTCAACTATGATACAAATCAAGACAAAGCTGAGTTAACAAGCAGTGTTTCTCTCTTCTTTCCTTAAAGCAACCCTTCCTTCTTTTTTTCTATATGGTTTGATTTGGAAAGGTTATTGAGAGGGGGAGGAGAGAGGATGTTAGAGGAGAGAGTAAATCTGATGTGGAAATGTAGACTTAGTAGGATTTATCCATTTGAGAAAAGACCTTTTCACTTGTTTTGTTGGTTTATCCCCTAAACCCCGTCTCACCCCCCTGCCTAAAAGCTTTTGACATCTTCATCTTGTTCACAGTGGGCAGGCTTTGTTTGCTCTGCTTGAAAAAGTGGATGGGGCTCGGCCCTCCCCTCTCCGTGGCACAAGTGTAGGACTTTGCCATGGCAAAGGGGGGATTTCTCTTTCCTCCTGCCCCCTCCGTTTCCACATAGCTACAATATGGTCATTGTCTGCCAGTGAATAATGTGGCCACTCGGGCAGCATGGACTGCTCCTCGGGCTTTGACTGTGAACCAGCTCTTTTCTTCAGCGTGAAAGGACTCTAATCCATGTAAATATAAGACTCCGAGTCCAGCTTGGCCACGGTGGGGAGAGCGAGAGGGAGGAATGGAGGGGAGGGTCAGCAATTTAACCTTTGACCCAACAAATAAGAGGCATGTAAGTTTTAGAATTGCTCTCCAAAGAGGGGCTCCTGGGGCAGAATGAGCTCCTTTTGTAATCCTTGCAGTCTGGGCCTGATTGACAGGGGCTCGGGTGGGAGCACGGCACTACACAAAACCAGGAGAAAAACAGTACCTCAACCCTGTCATGAGAAAGAAGACAAATGGACAATGTTAATAATTGATTATCTCCATCCATGATTCAGCTGTAGTCAGGGAAAAAACTGGTAATCTTGTCAATTTTAATGATTTTTCTTAAACTAAAAATTAAAAGCTTTCACAGTCCTGCTCTCAGGATGCAAAACAAATGATGAAGATTTCTTATCCCTCAATCACTTTGAATGATCAAGATTTTCACTTTATCAACATAAAAAGTACAGCTTCACATGCAGCCTCACTTACTTTAATACCATTAAAACCCACTAAAAGCCATGAAACACATTACTGATATGATGTACACACATTTTTGTGAGATAGGTCAGCATCAACGGATGTGCCTCACTAAGAGATGGATTGAACCACCACTTTAAACAGGCCTATCAGATAAACGGGACAGTAAACTGGGCCTCAGACTGACAACATTGTGGCTAATACACTGATTGCTATGTCCATTTCAAGCTTCAACCCTAAGCTCTACTGAGTTTGAAGCCTTTCCCCTGTATTTTGAGGGACATCATTTCCATGTTGTGTACAATTTATGCATGAAGCTCAATGAAGAAATCATACCCTAATTAGAATTTAAAATCACTGTTACATACAATATTTTCCAACCCTGCTGAATAACACATTAAAATTTCTTTTTGTCATCAAGTATTTCAGGTAAGATATCATGCATTTTACAGCAACTTGTTATGTGGAATAAAATATTATATGAGGTATAGGAAATTGTAAATGCAGAGACTACCTGCACTATTATATTTTTTTCCATATGTTATTCAGAGATTTTTACAATGACTTGCAAATATCTATGATATTTTACATTTGTACCACAGATGAGGATTTTAGTTTTAGTGGATAGGCTTAATCAGTCATCATTTAGTTGCATTTTCCCCATTCTATGATATCCATTTCACAATGCAGCATCTAAGTTTGTGGACAAAAAAGTCAAATGTTATATGTAGGCCCCTTTTTAATGTACTCCACCTTAGTGTTTTCAAGTTAATTTGCCTTATACAGTTTTTACTTTTTACTTCTGATACCTGAATTTGCAGATTAAAATTTTATATGATCATTTACAGAATATTGCATCATTGTCATTTAAACCACACAACAGAATTTAAATCAAATCAATAAAATGCTACTAACATGTCAATACACCAGTAAGAACAATTCAATTACATGAAGTTATGCTATAATAAGACAGATAATACAGGCAGAACATCAGTAATCAGAATGCAGGAAATTTGTTTTATGCTATTTTTTACTTGCATAAAAAAGGTTTTATAATTCATCCTGCTAACATTCACTCCTACAGTGTCTTCCACCTTAAATAAAATCAAATTAAAATGCAGTGAGTATGTCAAAACATGGTGTGTCTTCACTCTATCACATTATTATAGGTGGACTGATAGACTTTCAACCTCTGTACTCAGCCCTAATTTAAGAGATCTGAACTTCCTCTTAAATGTGCTGACTATTGTCTCTCCATCTTAGACTTTTTTTATGTGGACTTGACAGTTATTCTTTGAATAAGCACTTGTTTCAGCATCTTAGAACAGCCATGCATGCATGTATACAATGTATACAATGTATCCTTTGTATCCATCAAATGTATATCCACATAGAATAATTTCCCGCTCCATCTTCATGCCAAAATCGGGAACACCATGTCATTCCTGTCATTTTACAGCAGCATGTCAGTATGAGCATGTGCTGTCTCAGTGAAAGCAGTGACTGCAGAGATATGTTGTGCTGACTAGTGGACGATGAAGAGGCATCGGGACATTTTAGCTCAGAGTGCTTGTGTACTTCACTGCTGCCCTCCTACGTTCGTTGCTCTCTCCTCCTGCCATTACTGTGACTACCTGTAATTTTTGGACGGGTCATTACAGTGGTATTCCTGTTGGGTCCTCCTTCACATCACTGTCTGCTGTGTATTTTTGGATCCTTTCACTCATTGGTGTTTTTCCGCAGCACTTCCTGGAGATCACCTGTCAATCGAACAACATGATGCTGTGACAGATTTTTCCTTCACTAAGTAGAGTTCGAGTTTTTCAGCTATCCACATTTGTGCAGTTACATTTAAAATACTTCCCCCATTCCTAATTTCCTCCTCTAACCTCCCACTTTCCTTTTCTATATCACTGTAGGAAATATATTAAGTAGCTTAGAAGTCTTCATCTGTAGGAAGCTTTGTTGTATGTAAGACTTTCCTAATCGCATAAACCTAAACTGTTTAAGAAGAGTTCATTAAAACTGAGAGACAAATGTTTAAGATATGTGTGTATGGAGGCAGATGTATGGAATTTTATATCACACAAGCAGTTTAAACTTAATATCTGATTCAGAGTTGGGGGGTTTTGTGCCTTTTAGAATACAGCAAGAAAATTGAGGGATTTGAGTAACCTCTCTATTTTTAAGATTGACTGCTGAATGGATGGGTGCTGAAATATCATAAACAAGTGTCCCAACTCTCTCTCTCTGTCTCTCTCTGCCCTCCCTCACCTCCCTCCCTCCCACACTTCCCTAGCTTGCTTTCTCACCTTCTCCAAGTTAGTTCCTGCTGAAAGAGTAGATGGAGAGGGGCAGAGTATAAATGAACGGTGAAACAAATCCAAATACAGGCTGAGTTATAATAGCAGTCAAGACTTGCAACCCTTTGTAGCTAGTTTGAATCAATGCAAAAGTGACTTCCCTCTGAGTTGTTTAGAGGACCTAAAAAAGAAAAAAAAACTATCTCATAATGCTCTGAATTATTTTTTTATCTTAATGGGCATTCATGTCTTACTAGACAGCTGAAATTTAGAAAAAAGAAAGAACAAGGGTCAAGAGATGGGGGATGAGATGCAGAAAAGGTTGACAGACTTGAACCTGGGACATTGTAGTTTATGGACAGACCCTTAACCCCTAGACCACAGGGGTCTGGGGTCACAGAAATTCAAGCGTTTTTTTACAGACAGTGACAAAAGGTTAGCAGAATATTAGCATTATTATGTGTAAAATAATATAGAAAAAAAACATTGACTCAAGGCCCACTTTTTGACTGAGGAAGACTGAGATGTGACTGAAACCTCTGCAAAAGCTAAATGAGCCACTTTTTTAAAAATCACATCATGTCACAAAGCTGAGAGTTTCTCGATCAAGAGAATTTTATCTCCTTTCTCTTGTCTCCTGTGAATAAGTTTTATACTGTGCCCTTTTAGAGGTCTTGAGCCTGAGGTTGAGACCCACCAGTAGAGACAGTTTAAAATGGCATTTGAAGAGAACTAATCTAATGGTTCCATTTATATGCGATGTGTTCATGGAGTACTCCCTTAAGAAAACAGCCGTAGTCACATGCTCTGCATGAATGAGGCTGACATCTGAGAGGCTCAGGTGTGCTGTCTGAACCGCTCTGTGTTTGTACTCAGTCCTGATTCTTTCTTGTATTAAAGGTGTGTGTGTGTTTACATGCAGGAAATGGCGTGGATGGTGCACATACAGTGATTAGGTGATCTGCTTCCTCCCTTTCATGTGTTTTTAGTCTCCTCGGCTTTGTTCTCTTTCTTAATTACAGCCGAGCTCTCCTCAGAAAGCATGTAACCCACTCCCCACTTCCACAGCAGCATCCCATTAAAGCCACGCACCCGATGCCTCCCCTCTACCTTAATGCAGAATACAATTAAAAAATGGGGTGAGATCAAAAAGATGCCAGGAGCCTGATGAGGGTGATGTTTTTCTGAGAAATGCAGATTTGTGTTATTGATGGCTGCCCCGCTTGGAAATCATTACGGGACAAGGAGTAATCAGTGGAGCTGCATCAGCATTTTAGTCGTCGACAAGCAGTAACACCACCCCCTCCAACACAAATACACAAATACATACGCACACACACATACAAGGACATGTGCTTTCCATAAAGTATTCAAGTTAGCTGCTTTCACTGTTACTTTATTAGTTTCATAGTAGTTATTAGGATTAGTGCACTCTAAAGTTCTTGTTAGTTTTTGTATTTACCCACTTAAATCAGTCTTAACCTTAACATGAGCCTGATATCAAATTTTTCATTATTTCCTTTCATTAAATATCATGTCAGAAAAAGCTGACATCGGGGTGTATTTCCTCTGTGCAGAGCAGAGTACAAGTCAGTTTATGGGTCCTGAAACTGTGTTTTTAGAATTACTTATTTTTACAAAGTGTGTGTAAACAATTCAAAGACTTTGATGTTTTTTTATTGCTCTACATGTACTTACACAGGAATAGAGATAAGAATTAAACTTTGGTCAATCTAAGTCACCTTAAAGGTTGAGATGGAATCTTGGTAATATTTCTGGCATTTAGGTTGGCAACCATTTTTTTTTTATTTATTCATTTATGTATAAAACCTTAGAATAAAATATTTCATTTGAATGTATAGTGACAGCTTAAGGAAAATCCCACTGAGTATTTTTTCATATTGTGATTGAAGCAACTTTTGATTCATGACCTCAATCACATTAATGACAATTAGTGGGTTGTGTCAGACTGAAAGGAATTTACTTTCACACACACCAAAACACAATGCATTTCAAAGTAAATATATTTGGATTTGACTGTTTTTAAGCCAGCAAACATAAACACACAAACATATAACTGGTATTTCTTCAGCTGGACTGTATATATGGCATTTTTGACACCTTTCAAACAGCATTAAAGCTGTCGCATCCAGAGATAAAACTGACCGAAAATAAACTTAAGTAGATTATTATTATTTTTAGAAAGAGATATAAAAAATGGACACAATTCAATGATTTAATTGTAATTGTAGAACAAAATATGTCTTGGGGGTGTTAGGTAGAGTCGCACTGATATATTCATTACCCCTGTATCTCTAATGTACTTCTTGTAATACGGTTGGTTTTTGTTTTTGTTTTTTTTTTTATAAATATCAAAGAGCTTTTTGTGGAAGCTATTTATGAAATACTTGACTGGAAGTGAGATACTTCTATACATTTATCCAAAAAATATAGACACATATGAACAGAAGGGCAAAATACCTGATGGGGGACAAATGTATAATTTCATGGTGTTTAACATATTTGTTCAAAAATAATATAAATCCTTCAACATCACAGAATAAAATACTTAGATACCAACCAAAACTTTAGTTTTCCTATTTTTTTCAAACAAACCTCATTGAGAAAAATTAGCATTTTAGTTTCAACATTAATTATTCAGAGTAATTTGCATTAGAATAAGCCCATACAGCAGCCCTTACTTGTCATTTCATCATTAGTATTTGTTTTAAAATGATTAAGCTTTTTCATAGTGAAATACTCTGAAATGATCCTGAATCAGTTGTTTCAATCTGACATCTGCTCAGCACTGAGCATGTACAGGAGGGTAGCTTAACCTCCTTTTTTAGAGTTTATTTAAAGCAGAGTGTGGATGGCTTTTGGTAAAATACTGTGTCCACTGGTATGTCATATGAGTAGAAACACACTGATGGAAGTAGCCTGTGAATGAAGCATGAATAAGGCTTTCCCAACAATAGACCAGTGACTGGTGTTGGTGATAGTTTGCCTTTTGATCCTCTTTCTTGCATCTTTTTATCTTCCAGCATTGAAGATGTGAGTCTACTGCCCCCATGTTAAAAAAAGAAAAAGTGTGCGTGTGTATGTGTGTGTGTGTGTGGTGTCTGTTTGTGTGTGTGAGTGAGAAAGAGAGATAGAGAGATAGAGAGAGAGAAAGAGGGAGAGGTGTGCAGGATGTGTTGGGTGAACTGCAATTAATTCAGTTTTACCTTTTTAAATAAATGTACCATAGATGAATTAAATATTGGACTACTTTAACCAGCGCGGCTCTGCCTTTACACGCTTGATACTGTTGTTAATTATCATATTGTGAGTTTTCTCCTCCCCTTCTGTGAATATTGTGGACACACATTTCTAAGAATATTCCAACATATAGCCCAGACCCCGGCCTACATTTGCATAAATCAGCTCTAAATCCAGTGTTGCCAAATCATGTTCTTCTTCTGCGAGGTGACTTAAATCAAATCAGAGAAACAAGCCAGTCTGGCTCCTCTGATACAAATACATACAAACTGATATTTTTTTCTTAATCTTACACTACCACCTAATATCATATTTCATACACGCCCGCAGACATGCTCGCTGCCGCTATGTTTAATGTATAAACCCAGCCTTATAGCAGATAGAAAACGCAGATGATAAATATGCATGTATTCAATTAAGGGTATTACAGAGGGGCTGATTTGCATAAGGATTTAGAAGCTTAACATCATATTTGTGCTATAAAACTTCACAATAGCCTAAACGCGAGCTGTTAAGAGCGGGAGGGGGCAGGACAGGTATTTCTAAGAGAAGCGAGAAAAGGGGAAGAAATTAGATAAATCAAGTAAAACAGAATATTTTTAATTCTGATATTGCTTTGGCGCGTAAAAAAAATGTTCTCTTCTGTATGAAAAGCCAGGAGGTTGAATGGCTGGATGGATTTCGTTTCTAATCATTTTACTAACTGCTTGAATTGACTTCTGTTTCAAACAAAAGCCAGAGCGGTGATGTGATAACGTGTAATTTTCTCTCACACCGCTGTAACTACCGTCTTTTGTGCGAGATCAAACCTCTCCTCCGGTCCTCAAACACGTCCTCTGATGACGAAGTCCACTTTCCCCTCCCAATTAAGAGCAGAGAGCTAATTAGAATGAGCGGATCCGGGATCAGTTCAGCCTCATGCTGCAGCCCCCGCTGCTGAACCAAACTGCTCGCACTGTCTGTGGTAGAAATGCAAGACCAGAGCCGCTGGGTTACAAATGACATCAAATGACGGAGAGGAGTTCAGGAGATGGAGACCTCTCTAGGAAATAGATAAACCCCAATTGAAATACATAAATATATGATTAAGAATGCTAAAATGTAGAGATGACACCCATTGTGCCTAAATTAATTTTACATAGGCCCATTAACGCTGAGTTTACAATCACAATGAACACTACAAACACTATGCGCTGGGCTAAGTGTTCAAATACACTTTACCATCTAATCAATAAAGTTGTCCATTCATTTTGGATGCTTAATATTTGCCTTGATTTATTCCTTGATTTCCTTGGTTTTAGTATCTCTGGAGGAAGGTGGCATTTGCTGACATTTTAAGGCCCTTGAGATTTTGCAATGTTTATTTATTATTTTCGCAACATAAAGCGTTTTAAATGAGCTCTGAGTTGAAATTAGCCCCATTTATCACCTTCCAGATGCAATGTAGGCCAAATGTGAAATGACACGAATAAGTCAAAGTTGTGCATATAGTTTATGAGAAGCTAAATTAGCATTTAATTTAAAAAAACTGTGTTGTGTTTTATAGGGCTTTTTGTGGTTCTATTCATTTTTTTTATTATTATAAAATAAAACAAATGAGGACAAAACAAATGAGTAAAATTGAGAGCTGGATGGTTCCTTATTTTATGCCTGGTTTGAGATCCCTCTCCTGTTTTGCACTGCCTTGCAGGTTCTGAGCAGAGCTCTTTGGTGTCATGGAGAGGCTGTGAGCAGCAACAGTGTGGTGCTGTGAGGAACTCTCTCTGCGCGTCACTTGGGTAAAGGTCCCAGCAGACCTCCATGGTGCGCGCAGACAGACAGCTCCAACACCTCAGAAGACTGGCACTCTCTCCTGCTCTGACTCCTCTGCTCTTTCTTTAAAACGGACCTTTTTCAACTGCCGCTCCGGACAGAGAGATAAGGGGGGACAGTGTCCGGTGCATAACGGAGGCAAAGGGGCTGCTGCCTTTTCAGACCGGTTGATAAAAGTGTAGCCGAACAGTTCGGTGACGGTGAATCAGCCAATGAACATAAATGGTGCGTCGTGACGCAACAGGGCCCCGTTGATAAGGAGCGGAGAGTCCAACCGGGACCTGAGAAGGAGGAACGGCGGTTTTGGGGGGCCAGCAAACACTCTCCTATCACCAGTCAACGTAAAGCCAACTCCTCCTCTTCTGCTGTTACGCACATGTATGCAGCCTCGTTGGCAAAAGACAAAACATTAACTTAACTGACCACTGTAAAGGAAAACTGCTTCTCCCAGACGGCCGGCGGGATTTTATAAAGCAAAGGCTGTGCTTTTATTTTTATATCTATCTATCTTTTTTTTTTTTTACTGCAAAGCAAAAGTAGTTTGCGCGACATAAATCAGCTGCTGTAAGCATCAACTTGGACTGTTGAACCTGGAGGAGGGGAGGAAGCCTTTCTCACAGGCTCCCTGTCAGCTTTTTTGGACATATCTTTTTTGTTCGTCCTGACTCTGTGATGCAGTAGAAGACTGCTGCCCAGCTTTGGCAGTGCCAATTCAATAGAGTTACTTACTGTTTAGCAAAAAAAGGGGGAAATTTTGCCAATGCCTTGCAGACTATCGAAATCCTGAAATATTACTCCCGGCAAGGAGGAGGCATCGGTGCTGAGACCCATGCAGCGGGGGCTTCCATAGTTGGTATGTTTATTCACCGTAAATGGAAAAGAAAATATAGAAAGTGTAATTGGTAATGACACAGAAATAATATCACACCTGAAAGAAAAATAGATTCCAGTAAGCGAAGCGGAATCTGTGCGGTTATTTATGAATTAATCATAGCTTATTAATAATGAGAGCTGCAGAGATTCGGATGACGGTTTCCATTGGCAGATGAGACGTAGTGTGGAGAACACGTGTCCAATTTTTCCCTCATATTTTTTCCTCCCTGATCTGGATTTCTCACTTGTCACGACAAAAAAGGAAAACCTAAAAAAGCGATAATTTTGAGTGGCATTATTGCGCAGGGTTTTGCCTCTGATGGACATCTTGGCTTGCAGATCCGAAGAGAACAGTTATAACATCCTCCCTTCTGCGGCAACGATGCTTTTCCATGGCCTCCCTGGAGGCGACGTGCACGGTGTGGTGGAAGAAATGGACCGGAGAGGAAAGAGCGAGTCAGCAGCCATCAGCTCAGCCATCGATATGGGGGAATCAGAGACGGTAGGAGAGATTAATTTTGCCCTCTTGGCTTGTTAGCGCAGGCAGCATGGCAGCCTGGAAACATGTGACAGTGTCTGCACTCCTACAGCTCCAAGCACTTTGATTCAGTTCTAAATACTTTTTACCTTCAAATCACACACAAAAAAGCTGTTCAATAACGCTCCAGCTTATTGCTTCCCTCTTTTATACCCTTCTTAGATCGTCAAACTTCATCCAAAAGGCCTAAACAATGTGACTTCCTTAGCTTAAATTCTAAACTTATTTTAGTTCCATCAAAGCTTCCACTAATCGAAACCAGAGCTGAAACAGCAGCGCAATTATTCAAAAGGAAAATTATATCATTTGTGCTTAAAATTCAACAGTTTAATTCTTTAGATGATCCTCCTATGATTCGTTAAAAACATAGGAAACACACATTCAAACTAGATTTGGAATAGTTCACAAACAAAAAGAAAGGACTTTTTTTTCTACAGGTAAATTAACTCAACAGAGAAACACAATTACAAGTTTGTATTCCACTTTTGAAAAAAAAGGAGAAGTAGCGTTAGACCCTGATTTTATTTTTTATTCTGTAAAGCAATTATTAATATTCAATAAAAATTCATAAATCAAATTATTTAAAAGTTCAGTTTAAATTCTTAAAAATGTTGGTACGAAAAAAGAACAAGGGGACATGGATTGAATACGGTTTGATTGTCATTGTAAAATTGCTTTCGTCTTTATTTGCAAATTATTTGTGGGAGGTATACGTGCGTGTGTACCTGTAGGTGTGTATGTGTCCATTCTGCAGACCCTTTGAAAATAACATTTAATTACAGTCCCACATCAGAAACCTTTGTTTGTTGATTCACAATTGATTAACATTATTACAGCCTCCTGTATTATTATGAAATTAACAGATTTTATGTCCTCCACCGAAAACAACGTCAAAAAATAATCAAATAAACACATATACGTGTTAATGTTTTTTAATTGTAGCATTAAGAAAAAAATATTCTATAATGTATATATGTGTATATTTTTCCTTTAATAAGCTGCTGTAGGTTGGCACTATGAGGACTATTGTAATAATGGGCTTATCGTTCCTGTAGCAGAGCAATTTATATCATTCAAAGCAGTAAAGAGCAGATTATTTATTGCATGCAATTTCCTTTAGAGGTAAGAAAAATATTCCTATAGACTAATGTTTTTAATTTCTTAGTTTGCGGGGATAAAAGGCGTTTGCATGGTCATTTTCTTACCGAATTGCATCTTTAAACATATATTGTAATTTTATATTGTCATAATGTCCATGTATAGCCTAGGATATTGAGTTTTATACAATAATACTTTAGTCGACTGTTCATTTTTTTCTTTAGACTATCTGTATTAAATCTGCATAATCTTCCCTTGTGTGACTGGTGGCTGAGGCCTTCTGTTGTGAGGTTGTATCCAAAGATACTCTCACAACACTCTGAAGATATAGAAAAATAGACGCGACGTTCGAGGATTTATTAGAATTATCTGTCTTCTTTCATGTTAGGGTGAATTTATGTTAAACTGTCAGGATGCCATGCAGATTCGTTTTCCCCCCAATACCATGTTCTGACGCTGTGTCCTCGTGCCTCTCTCCCTGCTGACCTGCAGTCCATGCCGTGTATGACCAGCGAGCGCGTGGCTCTGTGCGCAGGCTGCGGCAGGAAGATCGCGGACCGCTACTACCTGCTGGCCGTGGACAAACAGTGGCACATGCGCTGCCTCAAGTGCTGCGAGTGTAAACTCAACCTGGAGTCTGAGCTCACCTGCTTCAGCAAGGACGGTAGCATCTTCTGCAAGGAGGACTACTACAGGTAGGAGGGCGCACAGGGGCCTGGAGCTCCACACTGCAGCCAAAAGTGTCGGCCATGAACCGGTGTCTAGGATTTCTAGGATTCATAGAGCTAAATGTGCCTTTCAAATTATGGTAATTTTGATTAGTGAAGACGAACTCTCTTAAAGTAAAACGACAGATTATCATGAATGGAATATATACGTATTCTCAATGCGATAACGCGTCAATAAAATCATATTTTCTGGATTTGATTCGTAAAATATAGTTTTTCACGAAAAAAAATGTGACTTATGCATTATTATTTATTTTTCAATGCTTCTGCCCTGATAATATGACTTTAATAACACACAGTGCATTTTTGAACCAACGACAGCTATTATTTTGTGACAAAATAATATTTCACCGTTTTCATGTTGGATAGTTTGATTACACTCACGCTTTTCTCCTAGCAAAACACTGTATGGTTCTAAATGAAAGAAAGAAAGAAAGAAAGAAAGAAAGAAAGAAAGAAAGAAAGAAAGAAAGAAAGAAAGGGGAGATTTTCAGTGTGTTGCTAAAACTCCCTGCTAAAATGTAGATAATGAAATAGCTACTTTCACCTCTAGCAGGGAGCATGACAAACACACCCCCACAGCCCCCACCAATCACCGACAGGGAAACATCAACTTTTTTAATAACAAGTTATTATTCAATAAGAAACGCGAAAGTACTAAATCCATGTTAGACTTCGTTCCCCCTCCTAATAACAGGCATAACTAACTTTAGGGCTTCATGTCAGTTGACTTATTTAGTGCGCAGGGAAAGTTTCTGCACTGTTTTCAGTTGAAAGTTCGGGAGTTTGCGTGAGTGAGCTCCTCACAGGGAGTTTATCCGGCCTGTCCCACACTGACACACGCTCCGTGCAGCCACTGATGAGGTTTCTGTGTTGTCCGCAGAAGATTTTCGGTGCAGAGATGCGCTCGGTGCCACCTGGGGATCTCAGCCTCGGAGATGGTGATGCGGGCCCGGGATCTGGTCTACCACCTCAACTGCTTCACCTGCACCACCTGTAGCAAGATGCTGACCACCGGGGACCACTTTGGCATGAAGGACAGTCTGGTGTACTGTCGGCTGCACTTTGAGACTCTCATCCAGGGAGAATATCAGACACATTTTAACCACGCGGACGTAGTTCCGCACAAAGGCCTAGGCCCGGCCAACACGCTCGGACTATCCTACTTCAACGGCGTGGGGACAGTGCAGAAAGGCCGGCCCAGGAAGAGGAAAAGTCCCGGGCCGGGAGCCGAGCTGGCTGCCTATAACGCAGGTAAGAGGGAATTTTGTACAGATGTTCAAAACAAGAAAGTTTCATCACTGACAAGTTAAAATAATATTATTTTTTTATGAAACGCAAAGTCATGTAATTGATGTGCAGCTGTGCTTTGTTTTATTCTATTTAAAGAGGATTTTTTTTTACCCCAATAACCATTTTAAGATCTAAAATGAAGAAACAGTAATTTTTTACATACAAAAAAGAATAATCGCTGTCTGTTGTAAACTTAATCTCTCCTCACAGTTGAACAGCCACACAGCATGAATAAGTGCTGATTAAAACTGACAGGCGTCATTAATGAAATATCTTGTTAACATTCCCATAGGGGCTTATTGTGCCTGTGCTACCCGCAGTAATGAGTTTATCATAACTTTATCACTGAAAGTATTTTTTTTTATATCTTTGTATTTTAATATTATTAAATTAAAGGAGAGAGTTTAGAAAGAGTTTATCATAACTTAACCACAGGGGCAAAACGGTGGTTTTGTTTTAAACACATCACGGTGTCATCATCAATTTTTAAACAAGTACAGCGCTAAATATTAAGTTTGTAGCGACCCTAGTGTACGGCTTTATTTTGTTCAAAGTCCCTGTTATTTTCGTGTTAGTTGTTTTTTTAAGGCTTTTGTCATTAGTTTTGTGTTCCTACGGTTTTTGTGTCCTCAGAAGACTCAGTCATATATAACAGTCTATATAGTTTCCACCGAGTTAATGACTTTTATCAGAAATAACAGTATGTTCATTTTGAGGCAAAACAGTGTGCATGAGTAAGTCTGAATACTAACTAAAAAAAACTACAGTGGGAGGTTTGTCAGTAAAGTCAGACCTCTAACATCATTTTGTAAAGAGTATTTCATTTAGGTCAAAGTTACTTTCATTGCAAATAACTTTAAGCTCGAATGTGTGGATTGAATTTTTTAATACAGCTTCAGATTTAATTAGGCCAATAAGCTGCAGCAATCTAACTATTCTCAACAAATACTTGCATGTAGTCAAGATTTTCCCAAATATATTCTCAAAAAATAATCTCTTTTGCTACTTGGTGGTTTTTTTCGTAATGTTTTAGCTTAGTCAAAAAGAAAAAAAAGAGAGAAAAATAATCCCTACATGTCCTCTTTGGGGTATAAAAAGAAAAGTTTTTTGATGTTCTGGCTCTTGCTTTTGCCCTTTTCCACTTGTCAGGCTCCATAGACATCTACAAATCCTAACACTCCCCCCAACCACCACCACACACACACAACACACTGCTGGAGCCTTTTTGCATTGGGACCAGGCCAAACTGGGTGTGTACCAGCAAGATCAATGTGATTTGATGAGTTATTCACTGGAAGAGAGAGCAGGGAATACAAGAACTTTCTTAGTGCAGAGCTTTCAGGCTGGAATCTCATTTTTTGAAATGTTAACTCCAGTTAATAACTTTAAAATTGTAAACATAAAAAAATCATATAGGAAAAATGTTGAACCAGAAGAATAGTCTCAGAAACAAAACCAGCATGATTTTTTTAAATTTTATATCTGTTAGTTTTGCTGATTCTTTTACTCTAAACTTTTCTTTTGCAGATTAGTCAGTTAAGTTTAAACAAGCTGCAACAAGTGAATTAATTATATCCCATCTAGCTTCCGATGCAAATAAGCTTCTCTCCTTTTATTTGAACATGAAATAGGTGATTCTTCTTCAGTGCATCAGCTTATTTATTTTAAGATGCTGCCACTTCTTTTTTAAATCAGTGGAATTCATGTTAGAATTGAAGCTGCTTTAAGAAAAAGGCTAAATTATTTCACCTTCAAGTGATAAACTTTGAAGATGAGTGATGCTTTAAGGAAAAAAACAATTTCTAAAATTTCAACAACAATTTCAAAATTTCTTCTTAAAGTTAAAAATAAAACAAAGAGCCTTACTTCTGAAGAACAAAGCAGGCATAACCCAGCTTTTTTCATTGCATTTCATAAATAAACAGAGAAAAATGAATGTGAAGCTCAATCAGGAAGAGAGTAAAGAGGCAGTGCGCCCTCTTCTGTTACCAGCCAGAAATGACATCAAAGCTTCACCTGAGCAATCACATGAGAACATGTGGGTGACCTGCAGCAGCCTGCAGCTCTGAGGCATTAACACTGCAAATAAGACATTCAGCATGAGGACGAAGAGACGAGCAAGAAGCAGGCTGCTTTTTGTTAAAATGCTGCAGCATATGCTTTGGACCGAAAGCAGCATTTGTTCTGCCTGGTGTGTATGGTCTAATTAAGTGAAGTGTTATTCTGATGGTTTTCACTCACTTCATATTCATCATTTGCAGCGTTCTGATATTGAACACGAACTGTTATGCATGCAGCAACACTTTGAATGTTGCCAAGAAATTTGCAGGCTGGGACAAATACATGTGTGTTGTTGTTGTTGTTGTGGTGCGTGTGTCTATGTGTCTGTGTGTGTGTGTGTTTGTGTTAGCTGAAGCCATACTAGCACATCCTCCCAGAAAAGAAAGACATGTAGAGAGGGACAGACAGATGAGGTGCAGAGAGGAAGATGATTTGCAGCTGGAGGAAACAGCTGTCAGGTCACAGAGTCACCTGGGATCAGATTGATCATATGGATTTAAATGACCAAATGAATCTAGATTTACTTTGAACAAGTTGAAAAGCAAGATGGAGGATAACAGCAAAATCTATAAAAATGCTCAAACCTTTTTCTTTCTTTCTTTCTTTCTTTCTTTCTTTCTTTCTTTCTTTCTTTCTTTCTTTCTTTTTTTCTGTCTTTCTTGCTTTCTTTCTCCTAAATAGAGATTATTTTCCCTTGTGTTTTGCTCCACAT
>JAPZDV010000022.1:1394046-1421527 GCA_029814665.1 Acanthurus lineatus | reverse complement strand
CTTTCTTTCTTTCTTTCTTTCTTTCTTTCTTTCTTTCTTTCTTTCTTTCTTTCTTTCTTTTTGTCTGTCTTTCTTGCTTTCTTTCTCCTAAATAGAGATTATTTTCCCTTGTGTTTTGCTCCACATTCAGAGCAGTAAAGTGCACTTAAACACTGCACTGCTCTTTTCTCTCACTAATGCATTGCTGTTCTTCAGAGCGCTGCATTTAAGGCTGCTTAATGTGCATTTCTTTATTTCTTTTAATACTGACTTTTCTTAGATACATTGAAAATAAGCACACTCATTGAGTTCAACTTATGAAATTAAATTTATATACAATATATTTGGAGGTGCGTCTTTGCTCTTAAAGATCAAGTTCTTTGTGATTACTGGAATCCTGAAAATTTTAGTTCCTTAAAAATTAGGTTTAAAAAAGAATGAGAAGCAGCAGTGCTCAATCTAAACAGCCAATCAGAAGTATAGAACCAAACAAATCAATGATGATTAGTGATTGAATCAGAGTCTAACAAAGATCTTCTGTCCCGTTGGCCCACAGCACTGAGCTGCAATGAGAACGATGGTGAGTCCATGGACCGGGACTCCCAGTACAGCTCCAGTCAGAAGACCAAGCGCATGCGGACATCTTTCAAGCACCACCAGCTTCGGACCATGAAGTCCTACTTCGCCATCAACCACAACCCAGACGCCAAGGACCTCAAGCAGCTCGCACAGAAGACTGGCCTCACCAAACGGGTGTTACAGGTAACCACAGCGGCCTTTTTCTTAAGATACGGCCATGGTTTCCTTTGCTTAGAGGAGAAGGAAACAAATGCAAACAGAGGTGAAGGAATTTCACTTGTTTCCAATGCAAATCAGCTTGCTTCCAAGTATGAAATATATGAAGTGAGGTTTTCTTAAAGAGAGCCAAATCAGCTGCTTTATTATAAGATAGTGCTGTTTTTCATTATAGGGACATTTTTGGAAGACTTTCAGGAAACTGCAAACAAGTTAAACAAAATCAGAAATGATTTCTTTTCTTTTCTTTTCAGTAAAAATACAATCAAAAAATAAGAAATTAATTGAAAGGAAAAGTTCCTAATTTCCTGCAAAGAAACAAATACACTGGAAAGCAAAAATTACCTGAAAATAAAAAAGAAAGCCATTAAATAAACAAAGTGTAATCTATTTCAGGGGACGATGTGATGTTATAGTAAGGACTGAGGGATGAAAAACACAAAGCTCTGTAGCACACACGAAGAAAGAGAAGGCACAACAGAGCGTTTGATTCTCACAAAAGACGACAGCAAATTATCTGGGGGACTGAGAAGAAGAAAAATTAGACAAAAAGGTTTCTGAATCAAATTTTTCTGAGAAGGAAAAAAAAAAATCATCCCGCTGCTTTAATTAACGCTCGTAGAAAACAAAGCAGTCGTTTTGCTTTGATGCATTCGAGTTTTGGTGCCTGTTATTCCAGCTGAAGCGCTTCTGCCTCCGCCTGTTTCCCATGGCTCCGTCATGATTCCATCGCTAACACGCTCCAGCACAGATCGTCGCCTCACTCACTGCATCTCACATACTTTTGTTGTGGTAAAAAAGAGGGCCAAAATTAAGTGTGAGGAATTTGAAGTCACATGTAAATGTAAATGAATTTCAGGAGACTTGAGGAACGGGATGCTGGTTTCAGAATCAGGGGGTAGGGCGTTCTTGAAGGGTCTGGTTCTTGAAGGATCATCAACAAAATGTAGAATAAAAAAAAGGCATTACTTTCATTGCCATTTTAGATATCAGAATAGTGGCTTTAGCTGTCTTTAAATCTATACACAGCATTAGCAGGCGCATTATTATCCTTTCTCAGCATCAATTAAGCAGGAAGCCAAAGCTCTTTATTTTTCATAAGCAAACATTAAAGAAAAGTTTTTTTTCCTGTGGATATCATTGCTTTTATCCTCTATGTGTGAGTATAGACTTTCATAACTTTTGTACACAGTGGAAAAGCAGCCTGGCTTTGTGTTTTTAAGTGTTCTTTTATCCCTGACTCCAGTCTGAGCATCTGCAAACAGACTTTAAACAGACACGAGGAGATGCTCACTGATGTGTGTGCTCCTAACTAACAGCAAAAGGAGGGAGGGGTTAGGGGCCGAGGCTGGTGGAGGTGGAGATATTGTGGGTCTGTTCAGGATTTTGTGTCACCAAAATGTCTCAAGGACCATATTATTTTTTCTTCTCTTTGTATGTTTTGGCCTCTTTACTTCACAATTCTTCAGTTCCTCCAAACTGAGGAACTCCAAAGCAAAATGCATAGATGATCTTTGCCTTTAAAAACATCCAATATGAGCTTTTTCAGGTTTGATGTCCCTTCAACAGAATAACAGCAATGTTTGTCAGTTCCTTCCACAGCTGTTAAGCCTACGAAAATAATCATTAGCTATTAATACTAGCTTTCTCTCCATTGTTACGGCCTGAGTTAAGGTTGTTTAGGTTTAGACACAAAAACATCCTGGTTTTTCGGTTTAAATGCATCAAAACTGACCTGTTGCTTGATTTCACACGTGATAAATTATGGCCTATTTTAATTTTAAATCAGATCAGTCGGATTATCAAACAATTGCTTATTTATACATTTAGTACAAACAGCACAATAAACATTTATTAGAAGCCATATTTTTGATGACTTGAAGTAAGTCCTCTATTTATTCCCCTGCATTCCCCCTGTTTGTAGCTCTGGCTTGGTCTTGACCAACTCTTGAGAAACTTATCTCTTTAGCGGCTAAATGCTTCACTATGTTCACTAGCTAGTTGACTTATTTGTCTTCTAACCTGTTTGGTGCTGAACAGACTGATTTCATAGAGCTTTTCTTTGAGAGCGGCCCTGATAAGGGAGCAGTGAGAGTGAACCTTAGCTATGTAGTTATGAGAGGTGAAAGATGCTTGAAGGTTCTGCGGAACTGAGGTGACCAGCACATATGGGATCATGATTCTCTGTGAGCTTTATTAATACAAGCAGCTAGTTAAATCTGTTGCTCATATAAAATATTGATAAGTGCAACTTTCAGGTCAGGGATTGACCCTGGTCATGGTTAAAATGTACCAATGTTGCCTGCAGGTAGAATAAAGAAAACAAAGACTGATCTGTGTCAAACTGGAGCCATTCATCCACCTCATCCACCTCCTAATGAGGTTGTGAGGGTCTGTATCTGGGAACATAACTCCTGTCTTTGCTTCTGACGCAGCTGCTAAATGTCCTTGTCAGGGAAACATAAAGACACATCTTATTGGAGATTTTAAACAAAAGATTAGCTATCTTTACCTGAAACAAAACCATTCTGTAATACAAAAGACTGAGTCTGTGATTTTTCAGCAGGGTTTTCCCCCCCTCACGCAGTCATAAGTCTCCATCTATTTTACCACAGTATCAAACTTACAGACACTAAGAACATTCTTAAGACTCAGCAGGTAATCCCTCAGTGAGCATCATGTGCACCTTTGTTAGTGTCACTCTTATTATGGTTGTGTGGTGATGTAGCAGCATGTGAAAGCTGATGTGACAAACCTGTGCAGTATTAGCATGTTGCAAAAACAAGAGTCAAAGCAGACATGATGCTCTGTGTGTTCATCGAGACAAAGTTCCTTCACTATGTGAAACCTAATTTTCACATAGTGTTAATTCTATATGGAAATAAAATCTAAAAGTATGCTTTAGAATATTGTTGGCAGTTCTGTGAAGTATTAAACTGATATGTTTTTACATGGCTCAAATATACAAAAGCTGAAGTGTGGTGGTTGGTTAACCAACAAGTGTATAACGACTTATTTAGGTTGGTGGTATTAATGTGCTGAAGATCTATTTATAGGCTTGGTTCAGCTGAAACAGAATAATATATTTAGCCCTCAGTACAATATAGGTGAACTAAATGTAGTTTGTATATTAGTTTATTGAGCCACTGTAAGCCTAACATTAAAAAAAAATGTAAAAAAATGTCATGGACATCATGAGGTGTGGAAGCCTGGGTTCCAGAGTTCCATTAATCATCAGGTAACTTCAGTGGATCATTTCCTCTGGCTAACAGGATTATTTTTTCTTTTTATTTCAACAGGTCTGGTTCCAAAACGCGCGGGCCAAGTTCAGGAGAAACCTGCTGCGGCAGGAGAGCACTGGGGTGGACAAGGCGTCCGACGGCTCCACGCTGCAAGGCGGGACGCCATCAGGCCCGGCCTCGGAGATCTCGAACGCCTCCATGAGCCCCTCCAGCACCCCCACAACCCTGACAGACTTGACCAACCCCACTATGCCCACCGTCACCTCTGTTCTTACCTCAGTGCCGGGCGGCATGGACGTCCACGAGTGCCGGAGCCCGTCACAGACCACGCTGACTAGTCTCTTCTGATGGACGGACACACCACAGCCTCATCCCCGCCCCCTCCCCCCCTAACCTCTACTCTACCCTCCTGGATCTTAAACTGAGCACTGCTGACTCCTTCGGACACTAAACTGATTAGTAAAGAGAAGGTAACAGAAACATAAAAAGAAAAAAAAAGATTTCATTTCACTCTGAGCCCATTAGAGACTATTTGCATAGTGAGGCGGCCGAGCCTTACAGATGGAACAGTTGTTGTTATTTTGATGTTGTTGTCTTGTTGAGAGCTGAGGAGACTTGATTTGCATTTTTCAATGTTTACAGAAAGAGACTGCGGGGGGAAAAAAACTGCTTAATTTTTGGAAAATTGTTTTTTCCAGCACAGTATTTATGTTGTTGTACAAGAGTCACTGTTAGAAGGATTGTAAAAATTCTTTTTTTGAAAATCTGAGATTAAACACAGGTTACCATATCCTACGACTGCCACGTGCCTTACAGTCCATTTTATCTCATCTGCTGTTCTCAAAAATCGACACAAATGGTTTGACCTGTGCGTATGTGTATGTGTGAGTGTATGTGTTTATGTGCATGTGTGTTATGGTTGGTTGGATTCCAGTTTTGGCAAACTATTATTCTTCTCATCATGTCCTTGATCTTTTTTACAAACAAAAACTCTCTTCTGCATTTTGTCAAGAACAGAATTGTAACAGAAATCTGCTGAACAAAATGTTCAAGCAGCATTTGTTCTTTTAACCTAATGCACTGTAAGAAAAACCCACGTCGGACGATAAATAATATTTCACCTTTAAACCCAGAGGCTGGGTTCACTGCATCCTGACATTTTAGATACTTCACATAAATCTTTTAAAATAGTCATGGATAGTCATACATTTAAACTTTCAAGCCTAAAGGATAAAACAAACCATGAGGTGCTTAAAAATACCTCTTCTTCTGATTTTATCTACATGTAGGACATGTAGTTTAATTTACACCTTTTAAGAAAATGTGTTCAGAGACTAAACACATTCTGATTGTATTTTTTGTGTATATAGAAATGAAAAAGCATTAGTCCGCTAATGAGGCTAACCTTCTTAGCTTTACATTAAGACAAAAATCCAAAATCCCACATTAGATTGTATCAAAGTATATCACAACAAAATAACCCAAACTTTGTGTTTTTCCCTGTTTATGATAAATATAAGTTCAGACAAGTGGTTAAATCTGAAATAGCTTTTTGATTGAATGAGTGAGAAAGCAGGTGCGATAGAAGTATCTCTCCTGAATGTTCCACTGAAAACAGGTCGAATTATCTCACATTAATTACGTTTTTTGAGAGGAGATGTCGAGGTGGATATTTTTGCCTCTGATAGAAAACACGTGCTGTGACTGGGTGGAAATCTGCTGGCGAGACACGTTGATCAGTCCCAGACTGCAGTTACAATCTGACTGAGCTCTTCTTGCTGTGCTGTTTCTGCACATTCTGACACACATCCCTGTTGTGCTGGCTTCTGAAAGAAGTATAAACGCCACCGACTATAACACTTTCCTTTTTTAAGATAATTTGTACCTCCAAAGTGCTGTGTTCTTCATCAACTGATGTGTACCCACAGCACTGTATACACAGAGGTGCACTGCTCTGATTGGTCAAAGGGATTTGTGGTACAGTGACGCCTCTAAACCAGAGCTATGAGTGGAATTGCAGTTAAGTTCAGCCACTGGGAGGCTGAAATGTGCAGTTTTAAATCCTCCTTAAACCTGTTAATGCAGTCAGAGTGAAATCCACTCTGCACTTTTTCATGCATTTCTGCTTCTTGTGTTCTGACATTTGCATCCCTGCACAAAACCAGCCACCCGATGGATGCAGATTTAGAGTTTGTTTTATTCTTCCCACTGCTGTGAGGTGAAAAAGTTTGAATGTATTACAGAAAATCTCAGATAAAGGCTGAGACTGATTTCTCAAACGAAAATTAATGAGATGGACTTCTATGTCTTTCTTTTCTTGGCTTCTTTTACACCCATCATTACATGCCTCATCTCCACTAAATAACCCTAATTTTTACAGTTTTGTGTGTATTCTTACTTTGAAAAACTCACATGTTTCAAATCGGTAAAGATTTTAAAACATGCTTAACACGCTTGTGTGTGCTTTTTGTGTGTTTTTGTCACGGTGCACTGTAATGAGCCACCATACAGTCTGGGAATTGTAGAAATACACTACCAATGTAAAAGTAGGCACAGCAGGTTTAGAAAAGTGGGTACAAAAATCTCTTTGGAAACCTTTGAGAATCAGAGATAGTATAGATGTTTGTTAGAATGTGAAGATATTTTTATCGTTTCTTAATGAATAAATGAAAGAAATATCTAATGATATTAGAGGATATCTGCACATTTAGCCCTGTGACATGTATTGATATTAATCTTTTGTCCTTGTGCAGATCTGGCCTAATTTTTTTAACCTAAAAAAACAAAACAGAAGAAAATGTGACTGACTTTCCATGCCCATTCAATACGATGAAAATTTTCTTTAATGCATCACAGCAGGAAGTGTGTGTTCATGCGCATGCATGTGTGGGCTGCAGCCTGCTATCCATGCATCACGTTTAATTATATGATTTCATGAGGACCATTACTTTCAACCGCTTTCACCAACTGTGACATAAAAAAAGAAGGAAATTCACTCCCCTATCACTTAAAGTAAGCATCTGTGCCAAAGCTGAGAGCGAGAGTTGTTGACAGCCTCCCTGAAAGTGTAATCATAAAAAATCTGTTTTCATGAGCAGCTTTTCCTCACTCTGCTGGAGCAAAATGTGCTCAATTTTTTCATGGCTCCAGCAGTGGGAACTTGAGCTGATCATTAAGGTAGGAAGATTTTTTTCCGCTTAAAACTATCACTTCACAATCTGTTCCAACGTGCAAGTTTAACAAGGAGGTGGCGAGTGGGTGGTGGAGGAAGAGGTCTGGAGAATAGCAGTCTTTACACTTTGTAACCAAAACATAAATGATAAAAAAACAGACCTTAACTTGCCCTGCAGTGCATAATTAGAAATGGGTGTACATTAAAAAAAACAGAGTTACATGCATCATACAGACTTGATAATTAGCTCTGCAACAGTGTGTGGGGTTTCAGAATGTGACCGCTGACAAAACACACAAGCGACAGAACCTGCTAGAGTTTTGCTCTACAGGTCTGTTGGCATGTTCAGAAATCAAGGATATCAAGTTGGTGTGTTGTAATTGTAAGTATTCCTATGTGTGTGTGTGCGTGTGTGTGTTTGCATCCCCCACTCCAGGAAATCAATCAGGTCAAACAAACATATGGATGTGTTGGCCAAGTCTGGCTGAAACTGCATCTCTGTGCGATATAAGGACAAAACATAGTTCAGGCTATAAATTATCAGTGTTAGAGGAAAAAATATATTTGGCCGCCTGCTTCATGTTAATGTGTGATGTGAATTCGATCCAGTAATTACAGGGAAAAGAAGAGCCTTGGCAAGCATCATAGAGAAATAACACAACAGGCTCTTGACTGAGATTTTACTGTGTGTTAATGTTTGCTTATGTTTTTATTTTCCCAGAAATTGTTATTTTAAGGACAATAAACTGTGTGTTAAGAAATTTCCAGAGCAAATGAGGGAGGTTCAATGGTTTTCCAAAACCTGATGGTTTTTCAAACCACCTTTGTCACCAGCTTTCATTTGAATGCTTTTGCTGTTTCAAACATTTCCTGTCGCCTGGCTGTCATTTTAGTGTGAGTTAGCCTGGCAGACATCAATCCACATTTGACCTTTTAGTTTTTGATTTGAGACAATATGAAGAAGACAATATGTTCAAAGAAATCCCCCTGCTCAGGCATATATTTGTTTTATTTCCTACTGATGATGACTGTCTAGTGTTTTCCGTGTTTAAGGGGGGTTATATACATTTCGGAAAGAAAGAAGGTCTCCGAATTTTTTTTCTCTACATCTGATCATCAGCATCATGGCATTTTAGTTTTTTCAAGGAATAATGCTAGCAATATTTTATATGGTTAAATAATCATATAAATAATTTTTTAACCAAAAGATAAACATTCATAAAGGTTTGGGTCCCGTGGTTGGATATTACAAGAAATTTTTGCAAAAGTTACACTTGGCTCTGGGGAATTATAAAGAGCAGCTTTTGTTCTATAACAAAAAGAAAATGAAACTAGAGAATAAACACAATAATCAGTAATGAAAATAATCGCTAGTTGCAGTTTTAAATCTATCCTATTATTAATGCCTGTGTATCAAAGCCTGATATCTCTTCCTCTGTGCATTAGAGCTGCACTTTTGTCTAATGACTATTAAAAACACATCGATGAGCCACACCGTTGCACTGGCTAACATGTTCCTTTAGTACCATGAAAACACACACACTAACCATCCTGCTGTCCTAAACACTCAATGCAGCTCCAAATGTGGATTTATCCGTTGCTGAAAAAGGTCCCAACAAATGCACATTTTACTGATGTTCTCATCTGTGACATTTGTCAGGAACTATATTGCTGCTGATTTTTTTAATTTGGTAATTGAAAAAAAAGTTAAATTACACTGTTTTTGTGATTTGTTTTAAAAGATTTACATCTTCAGTCATCAGTGGGCTTTGGACTACGTGTCAGAGATGTCAGAAAAAAATTAGAGAAGGGACAAGTACCTCACTGGTATATGGTATTTCCATGGGGCCAATTAACAATTAATAACACAAGTAATAAGTTACAGTCAATTGCTAGAATAATTCACTAAGGTTAGTTATGTACAAGTTACATCATTAGTTTATGTTACATCATTATTTTGCATTTAAATTCAAAAGCATTAAAATACATTCAACCATATCATCATGTTTACTTGGTTAAATCTGAAAATATTTCAGAGAAGCATCATAACTGTCATTGCAATACATCTAATACACAAGATTTGACTTTCAAATAGACAAAGAAACAAAAAATCCAGAGGTTTATAGAATTAATAAATTATGAAGCAAATGGCTATTAAATTAAAATTAACTCTCTTAACTGTCTGTCTGTTTTCCAAACAGTTATCTCTGTAGGACCTGGTTTATTCACTCTGAAGCAGGAAGCACATGCACATTTGCATTTCAGGCATTTAGCTCGCGCACGTCTGTGGAGTGACGTGCAACCACTTACAGCTACTTACAGAATAATAGAAGAGGCTTAAATTCCTGGATCACCGACATTACAAGCAACCAACAGTAAGTAGAGCAAGGGTCAACGTCTCTCACACATACAAAAACACACACACACTCTCTCTCTCACACACACACACAGATACAGCTCTCCAGCCTGTCCTGATTCACGGCCTGCTCTCCCAGCTCAGCTTTCCCAGAGGAGCGGGTGCCAGACAGGCTGGGTGCCGAGCGCTTTAAGGTCTCATGTTAGGTGTTTGAGCCAGAATCTACAGACGATGCCAAATACATTGGCCAGATGTACCCACACACTCGTATAAAGTGTGTGACGAAGGCTTTAATAGAGAGAGGCCAATCTTAACAACACATGTCAGGCAATATAGAAACACTGGGTCCTGTAAACTTTATAGCTTTTTTTTTCTTTCTTTTTTGGTTTGTTACTTTTTTCATTTACTTAACAAAAGCATCAAAGTAATCCCTAGAAAACACTCAAGCAACACAAAAGAAACAATACATCATCAAACCAATTCATCCTAATAAATTCGCAAAAACATCACATACCCTGACAATATATGTTATGTTAAATATTTACAAATATTGGATATTAAAAAATAAATGCTATATTCTACTTCTTATATAAATGAGATCATTATTACATAGATACTTTGACACCTTCTTGGTGTAATTATTTAAGAATTTTATATATATATATATTTTTTTTTAAGAATGTTTAAAGAACATTCTGAACTGATTCCCCGCCAGCAGCTTGAGGCAGAAGTTTGCCACTTTCTATGTAGATGTCTTATCAGTTTTACTGTTAAATGTAGCCAGTTGAGGTATATATTCCTCAGTGGGTACTATGTTGACCTAAAAAGCTTTCCTGCTCATAGAGCTGTTAGCTGGCATTGCCTACATGTACCATGATGCATTGTGAGTAGGCTTCTGTAGCACACACTCACCAGCAAAGCAGAGGCAAAAGGAACAAATTTTGTTTTTGAGCGGCCCACGTGAAACACTTAGACAGGGACAATAAATCCAAGCTGAAATAACTTGTCATTCTTTCTTTACATCAACTACATCACTGGTGTCAGAAGAAAAGCAGATTTTGTAGATTTTGTAGCAGGGGAACTCAGTTTTCTCTGTCAAAATAGCATCCGCTGAGAAATTTACTGCTTTAGTTACCTACATGTAATATTAACACTGATTGAACATCCTAATAAATGTGGCAAACGTTCCTTTTAATACAGAATAAAACCAATAGGATGCAGTTCCCAATGGATTGACCCCTCGTCTTCAAATCTAAACTAAAGCTCCAACAATTTAAACAATATTAAACGAGTGATTTCCAAAAGTGGTGCTTTAAATCAAACCTTTCATACACAACCCTTTGACTATATGACAAAATGATCCAAATGAGAACGTTGTAATGTGGATGATATAAAAAAAACCCCTTCTAAATAAATTTTAAAGCACATCAGATTGATGACATCATCACGCCTTAACACCTGTACTTCACTGATACATAGGTTTTGTCTGTAATCTTTGTCATGTTGGCTATTCACACAGAGTATATCAACCAAAACACAAACCTTCAATCAACCATCACTCTTAAGCTGCATTTCTACTGCAAGAACTTTCTTAGGAACCTTTGAAGGAGCTGGCTGTTGGCTGTGCTATGTATATCTGTTATTATGTGGGGTATCAGAGAGGAAGATATTGACAAGTCCAATAGGGGGAGCTAGTGGTGGCACTTGCCAACCCTGAGAGGAAGGGGGGGGGGGTATTTTTTGGGGACTTAAAAATAATAAAGGATGGTTACGAAGCTTTACATCATATTTGTATGATGCCACTCTACAGTGTTTTGTTTTGATGAATGTAATGTAAAGCATAAAAAATAAAATAAAAATGTGTTGATTAGTATGACACTGTAAGTTACTGAAGTAGATACATGGTAAATTATGGTAACTTAATGCTTTTCAATGTATGTGTGTACACACACACATCCTTCATGCCACCTCTGCGTTAGTTAAGCCCCACTTAACCCACCCAAGTCAAAATAAAGGATTTTCTATTGCAGCCTCCCATGTACTGTTGCAATTGACTGCAGAAATAGGTACATCATTCATAGAGAAAGAATAACAGTTTTCATTTGCACTGTAGATGATTAGAGTGCATTTTGCTAGTTAGACAACAATAGTCTTGTCTATCTATCAGAGTTTATTAGAAAGACTGTAATCAATCAGGGTCATACATTTTGATAGACACATACATCTAAAACAAGCTGATGTCAGTAGTTACTACAGTCAGTAAACAAAGCATGTCATGTTTTCCCAAACTAACTTCTACTCTGACCTTTCCTTTTATGCTGCATCACCACAAAAAAAAAACCTTGTAAATATGAAACCAACCCAAGATATAGTTCAAGTTCAGTATTAGGTTTCCAACCCGTTCACCGAATAATTTTTGCGAAATTTAACCTAATGTCTCCTTCCGGTCAGAGTCTGATAGCAAATGGCTTTGACCATTATATAAATGATTCTTTAGTGCAAATTCTCTCACATTTTAGCAGTTAGCAACTTTTTATTTAGAGAGGTGGGGACTGGAATGTAAGCCATTTGAGTTAGGGGTGCTACAAGAGTGGAAAACATGCTTTTTTGTCATTCTGGTCATTATTTCTGCTAACCTTATAGTGCATAAAAATCCCCACATTAAACCCACTTGGTCAGCTTCATTTCAGACATAGCAAAACAATATTATATCTGTATATTCAGGAGGATTGCCCTTTTTGTCTTCAGAGCAAATGAGGCTGATAAATGACCCACAATTTTTTACCCCCTTTTTTGGGGGGATGAGGTTATGCTGTCTGGCAGACAGTAGAGTGTCTGACAAACAGTGGACAAGACCAGCTTTAGCCCTGATTCCCAGGAGAAACCAGATTAAGCTGGGTGGTGGTGGAGTGAAGAACTTGAATGTAATATAGAATGAAAATGAGCTGGGTTCAGATTTCCTTTTCCTTGGTCATTATGTGGCCATTTAGGCCGGCTTTAGCCCCTTGCCTCTCACCCTGAGGGCCTCTCCATCTCAGGGCTATCAGCTAATTAGCATGAGGAGCCTCAGCTAATGCGGAGACGGTTCTCCCTCTGATCACATTCACTCAATGGCTGAGGACGCATGTAGAGATGAAATTAGAGTGATTAATTAGGCTTTGACACTCCGCCAAAGGTTCTCAATTTAGCGCTGTCACATCAATAAAAAAGGCATCTCCTCAGCCACACGCCGAGGCTATCTAAAGGAAAACGACGTGGGGGTATTACCAACAATTAAGACCAATTAGTATGAGCAACCCTCCAATTGGAAGACATACATAAACACGACAGAGCACTTAGAAAGTTAGCCTGATAACAAAGTAGCCTGCTTAAGCTACCAATTCACTATCTGCCCTAAAAGAATACTAAAGCACTGCTGAAATGCTATAACTGCTATTTTTGCTCATGCAGATTACTGCGTTTTTTAGTTATTTCATGCCAGTTTCGATCCAAAGGTCATGTTGTTGTTAGATACAGGCAAAATGATTTTGTGATCTTAGATAAGTTGCCATAGCACCATGTAAGCAATGCAGTTAATGGACTTGCTTAACAACATTAACAAAGCTGCACTGATTGACAGGACTAGAGGGCAATACAGTAACACATGGCTGTCTGAACCAATTATGTACAGAATATTCAAAGTGTTAATATTGTCATATAGAAGACATAACTCACATTCTGTGTCTGTATAAAGTTCTTAGTCAACAGTCAATAGTTGAAGCTAAGTTAAAAAAACTAATAATTAAAGCTAAGCTGACACAGCTAATATAATGCATGTTCTCTAGGGCAATGAGTGCAGTAATACAAGGAAATAAGTTTGCCCATATCACAAATGGTTGTTAGTTGAGACAGATTAGTTTTCCTGACATGCAACTGTCACATGCAACCGTCATATGCAATTGTAATTTTTCTGTAATAAAAACAACATGGTCCATGATGGCAACAATTATTTTTAGCAGACATTTTATTGTTGCAAAATCTCTTAGGAGAAGGGCCAATTTGAGGGTCAGACTTTAAGGGGGGCTTAGTTCCAATGTGTTCACTGATGTAGGACCATGGATAGTCCACACAAACAAAATTGAGCAGAGGACAGACAGTGTAATAAAAGCTTCTTAAAAAGAGCCACTCATTATGATCATCCACTTAAAAAAAGAATAAGAACAGAAATGCAAGCCAAAATATCTGCATTAATAACCAATCAACATGGGTTTCATTAAACTTTAAGGTAGTTTTGCTCTCACAAGCACTGGCAGTTTTGGGAAAAAAAATTGCTGTCCAGTGAATGGAGCCTGACTTGTGTGGAGACAACCAATTGCTGTTGCATTCAAGTTGTGTTCCCACAGCTTTGCTGACTTGTGTCGTCCACAAATATGTAAAAGATGCCATCATTGCACAGCAAAATGATGCAAAGAATAGTGTTTAGATTCTAATGAAAAAAATTTTTATTGATAAAAATAAAGATGTAATCCTTTAGTTATCATCAACATTTTAATTAGTAAGTGTGATTTAATAAGATATTTTTCTCAGTTTATATGTCATCAAAAGATAGTATGTTAAGTAACTGTTCCTTGAATAGCTTTCATTACTGAAAACCAGTTTAAAGTGGGTTAATCCAGTATGTCTGCTCCAGATTCTCTAACAGCAATCTTCAGGAAATTAAATATTATAGGTTTATCATTTTCAGCCAATGTCCCAACTCAAGAGCTCTTTAGGACTGGAGATGATTTGCAGAGGTAACTGCCTGTGAAATACTTATCACACATGTAACATCTTGAAAGGCAACAGACACCAAATTAGTTTGTGGGTCATATATCACCTATTTTGGCCACCCAAATCTAGATAATACACCTACTAGCCTGTCTACGAAGGTATTCTGCTCTGATTTTTTCAAATGAGTAGTTTCAGGAAAACAAGTGGTATTGCCATTAGGCAAAGGACCAGCACGCTCTATGCCAAAACAAGTCTCTTCTATCAAAGCACAGGGATCAGTGGAGCTACGGGGATTTTCTGATAAGGTTTTTCTTCCAGCTGATTGAAGCATGAAAGCAACTTAGGGCAACAACACCTTGACGAAGTTTAGGTCATTTAAAGTGTCTCAGGACCTTAAACTGACTCCTCTTATAATGCCCAGTAGCAGGCTTAACACATCTTCACCATAACCTTTTGGATAGAACTGTCTTATCATATAAATTTAGCTTATCTGTTACAGGTCATTTTGTGAATTCCACTTTCTTAGTTTAACTGCCCCTACCTAACAGGTTAAAATGACATTTATTCTTTAATTTAGCAATGTAACTCTGTTACTTTTAAATAGTTACCTGCTAAAACTGCTTGCAATTACCTAGGTGGCCACAGTTTTATCAAACTGACAGGTAATACGGGAAAACTACCAAAATAAGAGCAAAGTAGGGGAACGGGCGAGGCACATTACCACTGGGATTCCAGGCAAATGGGAGAACGGCTTACTTTACTTTACTTTCCAATAGACTTTACATATCCTTTTAAGATTTCCTTTGGCAGTGGGATTGGCTATGAATAAAACTATCTTTAGCTAGTGCCTTCAGTCAAACACCCACTGTTTTCATTTTGTGCCTTTATCATATTCATTTAATACCCTTGCAGCTTAAAACAAAACCTAAACGTTTCACAGATCTCAACCATCCTCACCTTGATAGACAAGGAGGAGAGCTCATTTAATCCAATCCAGCCATTACCTTGTCTACGGGAAAGGTATGCCTTGAAAAACCAGAGAAGAAACACTGCTTCATTATCCTCCTTCCCAGGTGACAAATCCTCCCTGAATGGAGCAGAATGTAAAAGTTTCCCTGGGACACACCGGGCTTCTGCTCTATTTAGATATACAGTGAAGTGCTGTCAGGGCAACGCACGGCAAGTTTGGGGATCTGCACTTAGCGTGGTGGAGCATGGAGCTGGGTGGGGAGCTGCTGGGCTCTCCCTGCGGGTGCCAGTGTGAGTGCAGCACAGGCAGCTGTCAGCGCAGAGGTGGCATTTCCTGGTCTGACGCTGACAGAGGCTGTCTGCAGGCAGTAGGAGCACAGCTAGACTGACACCCTGTTTATTCACAGATGACATCCAGGCCGGGGATGAGTGTCACTGGCATTTTGATTCACCTAGCTATGTGAAAACTTCCCAGAAACACCGTGTGATGATGTCTTTGTAGAGCACACATAACTGGAATAATTGAGGAGCTCCGGCATGTGTGGGCTCCATCATCGCCAGTACCCGGCTGCAAGTGGAAGGAACATGGAAGTAACATGCATGCACAAACACACACACACATACACACACACATGCACACACAGAGGCACACATATGCACAGAAAGAGAACACATTTTCTCACATCGTTCCACCCACACATTCAATGTAAAATCTGTCCCAGATTTGCTGCCCCCAAAAAATACAAGTGGAGACCACGATTTTCTCTTAAAAGCTGTAGATATCATGAATGTAGCATATCCTGGAAATAAGATACCCACCTACTCGCATGGCCTGTCTAACACCTGTCAGTGTCAGGCAAAATTATCATGGCAGCCAATGAGAATGTGCAAGACTTAAGTTTAGGAATACACAGCAGGGTGAAACAAATTTGGTTTCCCTCTCTATTTTATGTGCATATTATTGTTTCAATGTCATTTTCGGTTTTCTTCTTTAGTAATAACCCACAGCACAATCACCCTTTACCTCACTGAAATAGTTTGGGCTATACATTATAACTCTGGTTTGTTAAATCATGGGTCTCAATTTCATGGTTTTGTCTCAGAATTTCTCTGGATTTCAGTATTATTGTATCCTTCAAAGTAACTGCTGAGACACACAAATAATAGTCAGTTCAAATAATCCAAAACACTTCATCTGGATATAAAAGAAAGAGATGAGTTATGCAGCTTCCATGCAAATGCAAATGCAATTCAACTCTGAGTGATTATGCAGAAAGTTTAAAGTTAACAACGTTTGTGTTGTTTCTGTTTCTGTTTCTTGAAAATTGCAGGTCAGCAAAGTCTGAAAATGGGCAACATCTGCTTCTATGCAGTCACTTGGTTAAATTCAGCATTCCAGTTCTTCACCATGCTGTAAGAGGATGAGATGTAAACTTTATACAATCACCTAAAGAGTTGAAATGCATGTGCATGTAATGAAAGCTGCAGAACACATCTGCCTTAGGCCATGAACTTATCAACCAGCCCTCAAACAGGAGATCAAAGGTGAAGCTGGATGGGTGTGTAGTATCTTATGGATGTTTAAACAGAGAGTTGTTACATCATAGTTGTTTCAAAAATTATGTGATGAGTTTCTAGATCATAATAATCCTTAGACATGCTGTTATTACGGATTAGTGTTGCCACTGGCAATAAAAAAGGCCAATCACCAAACTATATACATCAACCAGACTTACGTAATATTGGCAGTTACTTTCAAAAGCAACTCAGTTACTTTAAGTTACTCGTTACTTTCAAGGTAACAAGTTACTAGGGAAAGTAACTTTTTTTTTCTTTACTCTAAATTCTCTTATTAATGCGTTGCCTCCCTAACTGGATAGGGATGTGGGTGAAGACATTGCATCTAACGTCTTATTGATGTGAACTGATGCTTTTATACAAAATTTATTAAAAAAAAACATTATAATTATATAATTATCATTATATAAATAAACAAAATTATTGTTAAAATAAATTATTCATTATTTCATCCTCATTGTATTTAAATTTCTTTGATTTTTTTAAATCAGTTTAGGAACTCGAGCTTCTCGTAAGGTCACAGGTCACTTAAAAGATTTGAGCTCCATTTGCTGCCTGTTTGTCTGTGGCAGAAACTATGTTTTGGTGATCTGGCACCAACAGCAGTCTGGCGATCCTGTTTGCTCTGAGGTACCTGCATATGTTTAAGTATGCTAGACATTAGGTCTTCTGTTTTAATCTGATTTCAACTCAAAGAGCCCTGAGACAATTTCAAATAGAGATCTCCAAACCCTCCTTTAAGAACCATGTTTCAACAACCCACCAGTTTGAAAACTCACACATTTGAAAGTGTGCAAATAAAAGTTTGGTACAATTTGATGGTATTTAACCTAATCTAAAATCTGGATATTTCAAAAAGAATGAATTCCAATAAAAAGTACTTCGATATGATTAGCTAGCAAGACCTTGAGGTGTTTTAATATCTGTCATGTTTTCTTGAATCCAAACATTTGATCAGATACTTCCTCTTCTTCCTTACATTTGTTAATATCATGTTACAGAGCATAAGCAATGATCAGGTATTACAATAACAAGAATAATCACCTGCACAGTGACCAATTCCCCCGTTTACAGGAAAATCCTTACAAACAGAGCTGAAGTGAAACACCAGCCATGGTAAGCTGAAACATATACCAAAAATAAACACTTTCAACCAAAACAGAAGAGCAGGGATTATAGAATAGATTCTGCTTTTGGAGCCAGATTATTATATATTTACTACTAATGTGCAGTTCAGGTCTTAACCAGCTTGTCCATAGCCTTAATTTTCGTTATGACTGCTAAACTACTGCCACTACTAACAATAACATTATTAATAATAAATATAATAAACTTTTGCAAAACTTATTTGAAAAAAAACTTTTATGAAAATGTTTTTATTTCATAAGATTTCGTCTAACGATCCCACATGTTTTTCATAACTTAAGCAGATATTTTGTCATTGAGGCAACAATCTGCTGCCTTTGGAAACATGACCTCTGTATCCTCAATGGGACAACAGCACTGCCAACCAGCATTTAGACAGCAGAGCTATGCTTTGAAGCCGAGTTAGTGATAAAAATGCAACAAAAAAATGATTTTAACAGGATCCTATGTGAGATCAAAACACATCTGAGTGTAAATTATGAAATGCAGCTTCAGTGTCCAGATCCACTGGTTTTAGTTTGTTTGATCATCACCTGTCAGCTTTGGATGGGCGAATATACAACTGTTTCATTTGGATACAAATATAGCATGAAAGATATTGTTTTTATATTTGATTCTATTTAATGTTAAACTGTTACACTTCATGAGTTTGAGAAAATGTTGTTGTTTTTTTATTATTTCACTGTGTTTTTAAAGCTGCACTGTAGGCAACTTTGCTCATTTGAAGCTCCATATCCCTGCAAGAGGATTTGCTGAAATAATCTGATGATAATTTTCAAAAGTTTTTAAATCCTTCAAGGTGACATTTGTAAACTGCTGAAGTGCAACTAGAGGGACAAGAGAGGAAGGGGATTTTATATTCTTCCTTTTTTGTTGAAGGTTCTTTTTGTAGTTATTTCAAAATGATTCCAAGTTGATGAATCCAGCTTTTTCCAGATGGAACAATTTTCACTTCTTCTGAATGTTTGAGTCACTGTCAGAATTAAGATTCTCCTGAAACCAAGACTGTACAGCATCTCGATTAATGCAGTCAGGATTTTCCTCTTTGCTGTGATTATATTAAAGTCCTAACTTATGCATTCCTAACAAAAATATATCCAAAATAATTGTCTAGCACATGTTCTTCCAGATGAAAAGATAAGGGTGAGCATATGAGAAAATGCAAAAAAAAAGAAATTAAGTATGAACAACTATGTGTCCTCTTTATATAATACAGAAATGCAGCATGCACAAAATGCACAAACACACTCAGGAGGAGCATGGCTATAAATAAAGTCAGCTCACAGAGCCAAGGAGCAGTGGCATATGATTGGGGGAACATGCACATGAGAAAGGTTACAACCAGCCAGTGGCCCATTTGTCTTGTTTGGATACAAACTACTTGATTCCCCAAATGAGTGGTGAGAAATCCCATGACATCAGCACTTAATCACAGTGCGTTCACCATTATAAATCAGTTGAACTACTGACATCTGAACTTTATTCTGTGCACACTGTAAAGGCCACAGGCGCAGGCTCTCGCTATTAGCGGCAGGCTGATCCATTGTGTGTGCATTCAGGTCAAAAAGCAGGGCACGAGATACACACTGCATGCATCGCCTGAGCTTTGTGAGCGCGGAGACAATAACATGACAAGAGAGAAAACGGCATAGAGAATGAATGATATGATCCAAGAGGGTTTTGTAATCCTAAAATTAAAAAGATAAAACATTTAGAGTAGATTTTAAAAATTAGTGAACATTTGTTTAAGTACACAGTATGTGATCAGTCTCCAAACATTATGTTTTTATCATTTTATTTGTCAAAAAATTAAGACATAAAAAAATAAAACAAACAAAATTAAATAAAACACAAGATAAAACACTGATAAATTCTAGCTCTAGAGGTGTAAAAATATCCTTTCTTGGCTGGGGAATGTTTGCAGGGTGTTGTTCTCTTTTTCCGCAGCAATGACAAATCCATCAGTCCTCTGAACTGCTAAAAGTTGACTCTCTCAAAATCCTTGACTCCCTTATGGTCCTCGGTAAAAATAGAGTTTAAGCTCAGTTCTTACCTCCATTAATCCACAGAATGAGTCATTTTAGTAGCACCCTCATCTCCCCACCTGACTGCAGTTCACCTGAGCACACTGCAAATAAAACGACAAATGACTTTTTCTTTTATATCTGGAAATGTTTGCCTTTCTTTTGTCATGATGACATTCATCCAAATGGCTCAAGCTCACACACTTGAACTGACAGTTTATCCTAATCAGTCTGGGACTCTCCCTCACACTGACTGTCCTCCTCTATTGGTCACCACTAGTCACTAACCTCTTTCTCCCCTACAAACCACACTAGCTCCACCCTATGGTTAGGAATGTGCACTATCACAACACTGGACAAATGTGAACCTAAAATTAATTATCCACTGCACTACAGTCTGCCAGTTTTTACTTTAAACATGTTTGAAGCAGCTTTCAGTTCGTTAAATGTGTCTTCTAGCAGGTATGAGCCTCCAACTGCCACATCCACTGTCACTCTAGACAGATTCATCGCCAGATCTGACGAAAAACATCTCCCACATTTAATATTTTCAATCATAGCAGGAACCCAAATAATTTAAATCACATAACTCTTGTGTCCTGATGTTGTCATAGTGTTTCTGTTCCTCTCAGAATGATGCTGGTGAATGTCTGACCCTTATCTAAAAAAACTTTTGTATTGGGTGACTCATCCAGTCTAAGTTAAACCTTTGTGACTGAAACTTTGCAGAGGAACATGGTTCACCCCCCCTGACTGAGCTGTGCCCTAAAATGTCAATACTTTAAACAGCTGATGAGGAATTTCTAGCAGGGCTGATGGGCTATCTTGTTGTTTCAAATGGTACTGCTATTGACCACCCACCGATTGTTATCGGCTAATATTTGTTCTTAATAGTTTGATTGGTGGTTCTTTAAAGGCCACATGATGCTCAGACTATGCAACACACTGGAGACAGTTTCTTTACATGCCACCAGATGCCATAGCTAGAAGGGGCCAGAGACTAATTGTGTCTCAGTCTGGAATGTTCAAATGTATTTGAGTCAAACAGAATGAGTTTCTGTTCATGGGAACATGGCATGTAAGACAGCATTTTAATCTAACAAATCTACAGGTTTACAGTAAATAATCTTTAGTGCTTCAGTTTGGTACAATTTGGAGGTCAAAGTGGAGTTTGGAGTTTCAGTTTGGAGAAACTTGAGAGCATTTTTCGGAGCTTCTGACAAAGATGAAAGATGAAAGCTGTTTCTTCGGTGCACAAAGACCTCAGTGCCAATACAGCTGAGAATAAGGCACAGAATTTTCCACAAAATTTGTCTTACAAATTCTGTGATCTATTTCTTTTTCCTAAATACTTTTCCTCACAGTTTACAGATAGGTTTTCAGCTGTATTTTAAACATCTGTCTTTGAAACTAATTAATAATAATTTATAATAATTGGTCATCAACCACAAAAAACTCAAGACTCATTTTTGACTTTTACTGCCCACTACCTTGTCTTTTCCTCCTGTTGTTTTTCTTCTTTTTTATTTTTAAGCACCTTGTGAGATCTGTTCTTGGAAGGTGTTTTGTAAGTAAACTTATTGTCATTATTGTTATAATTGTAAGTTGTTAACTATAAAAAGAGTGCCAAGAAGTAAACACTGAATGTTTTGCCATTAGATGGATGATTGTTACAGTATATGCATGTGTATGTCTTAATAGATTTATAGATTTTATGTTCTAAGAGAAAATGTATCACATATCACATAAACCTGAAGGTTTTCAGAGTTGTTGAATACGGTGATGGGGGCATTGTTGGAGGGATTGGTCCTAAATCCACTGTTATATACATACTCCTGAGCACTTCAGCTCCAGTATGTTTTGACCATATTAGATGTCCAGTTGTTCAACCTCTTGTGCATCTGCAGAAACATGAACATCTCAGATGAGGCAGATGTGGCATCTGCAGTATTATAATTGGCTTTTAGACAACAATAGGTTGTCACAGAGGAATAGTGCTAAGATATGTCAGACTTTAGGAGTACAAGAAATACTTAATTGAACACACAGTTGTTTGTTTTGGTCATTTCATGGTTGTTGTTGTTGATTATAACACACCAAAAATACACAGACTGCACACAGAATACAATACTGTAATTTAACTTTACCTTGTATGCAAGTTACATTAGAGCACAAATAATGAAGACATCATGTGTAAGATTTAAAAATCGCATTTACTTCTGACACCTGCTGGGTCTCTTTAGTGTGACACCTTTCATTTGTAGACATTCTCTCAGTCTTTTAACAGCCCCTCTTGAATGGGAGATGCCTGAGTTTAGGTATGCAGTATATTGAAGCTTTTGAAAGGGTTTAATAAGAACTAAGGATGGCCACACTTTCTCCACCCATAGATAGGCAATGTGTTGCAGAACAACAGGTTTCATTTCAGTCTTTGTGCTCTCACAAGGCTCACTGGTCATTTGTTTAGCGAGGCGTCATTATAACCAGACTGTTCAATAGATGATTGACAGTTCTCTCCTTTACTCAGACATCAACACAAACAAAGCAAAGTGATGTAACGCTGTTGTTTGGAGACAGACAGTAATAGACAAAAATGACAAGAAATGCCTAACAAAATCCATATAAATATAAGACTGATAATCATTTAAGTTCATAAGGTGATGCGGTGTCCAGGAGTGCGAAACAGTTATTGAGGTATTAACACTGTGCATGTTTGATTGCACAAGATTGTGTTTGTGTGCACCTTTGTCTCATTTACCTGAAGATCATCACACTACGTCTCTTGATGCATCAATGACACGTTCAGTGAGAGTGTGTGTGCTTTGCAGGAGCTTGTTGGGCTGCCTTGTCTCTTGCTCGTCCCGCCTTTATGTGGCCCGGACAATAGGCAGACCTCCCAGCAAAGCAGCTGGGCCTTGCCTTCCATACAACAACACTTGTCCATACACTGTAAAACTTTTCCAAGAGTAAATTTTACTTGTCAGACATTGTGTGTGTTTTTTTTTTTTTGTCAGAGACACACAGTGTTGTTCCATAAAAAGATGAAGAAATGATCTCGTAGCTGTTATGTTTCAGTGGTTCCTCTAGGGAACAAGACCACAAGTTTAAAACGCTGTAATGGCTCCTTGAGAGTGGACTGAATTAAACCAGTCTAAGAAAGTAGGACTAACAGTTATCAATATTGATACTTTTATTTCAACCTTGTCACATATTGCACATGTTTATTTAATGTGTAATGAAAGAGCTTAGAAATCCATCTCACTCCTTATGCATCGTTTACCATAAGTGTCACTATGTTGAAATACTGTACCTGCAATTCAGAATTTCAAGAAAAACAAATCAGACTCAGCTTTCACATCTCTGGAATCTCAAATCAAGAATGCCTCCGTGACTCCATTGCATTCTTTCAATTCTTTCAACATTTTTTTATATTTTTCAACATCAATGAATATAAAACTTTAGTTGTTAGCTTTCCAACAGTCTTCCCACTAATCAATATATACAGTTTGCAAAACATTTTTACAGTGTAGTCACCCGGCTCCTGTACTTGGGAAAAGTTCTCGACGATTCAACTGTCACTCATGGGCGGCCAAAAAGCCCGGTGAAAGGCTCTGTGCCGGCTGAGTGGTGAGCATTTCTGAGGCCCAGGCGGGTGGGGAAGAAAGGCCTTTGTTCAGGGCTTCCCACTCCACCGGCCTGCTTTTGGGCTCTCTGGAAATGGGGCCACAGTAAACAAACAATACGTCCTGATGAATGGATAATGATGCACATGTTTACGGAGTGAGATTTCTGCAGAACATTCTCTGTTCACTCAGCAAAAAAAGAGGCACACAGATAAAGGCTGATCTTTTATTTGTGCACATCAAAGAAAGTTTCAATTATCAGCAGTCTCAGTTTAGTGAAAGTTTAACTCATGGTTGATCCTTTAGTCATAGCACTCATTTTCTACACTTAATGCAACAAAAAATGTCTCATTTAAACCTCTGTCTCTCTCTTTGAGAGTCTAAGCTGAGACTAAAACCACTGTTGCTATATCTGGCCCATATTTAATTTAAAAGCTATCTCTATCCTTATCTTGAGTATTCTCGTATTTTTTGAATAAGACATCTTGGTAGGGCTTCTAGCACTTTTTTAACCACTGCAACAAAGGTCTGACAAAACTGATTGACTCGTAGAGCACTCAATTTCCCTTCATTGTCATGAAATGCATGCCTGTTGGGAATAAAGGTGTTTCCCAGTTTATCAGAAGGGATTAAAACATCAGATAGACAACATCAACAGAATGGGGGGAACTACAGAACATCTCTTTTGTCCCAGACAGACTGGGGAACTGGGTTGTATTGTTCTGTGCGCTGCACATTGGGAGGCTTGGGGTCTTTGGTGCACCGGAAGAGAGCCTGGGAACAATAGGCTGCACACAAATCCCTCTCCTCACCTCACAAGGGCCTCTGCCTTCCATTCCCATGCCAGAGAAGCACCGGGCTCAGGGGGCAGCCCATCAAAGTCACTTGACTCAGGAGAGCTCCTCTCACAGAGGTAGGGGGCAATATCCTCTCTGGGGCCATTAAACACAAGCACCACAGAGAGTACTTGTTCCAGGTCTGAAGGAGTCCGTCTGCTCGTTAAATTCTGGCTTCCTCACGATTCTTCTCAAGTAATCATCTGAGACATTTTCATAGAGAAAGGTGTCTGCTTTGAGTCTAATATGACACAAGAGACATTTTTACATGTGCTGTCCCATATGCTTTATGTTGGGTCTACGTACAGAGAGTATTAGACCAGTGGTTATAAGCAGGTAAACAAGCAAGCAGAATGATATTATGTAATGGTTCGAGTTCCTGTTAATGTTCTTGATTGACTTCAGGAACAGGATCCTTTATTGTAGTCTCAATTATTAAAAACAATAAGTCTTATGAATTAAAAGATAAAATATGTTGTTTATCCATACCTTTCAGAGCAACACATAGGACCATTCTCTAACCTGATGCCCTTCAAGAAGTGATCGCATCATTTGTTCTATTGCTTCCAAAACTGCTAGAAAATGGATTCTGTAAGTTGGGGAACAAAAATAGCATGGTTAGGTTTAAGTTTAGGGAAAGAGCACAGGTTGGGTTAAAATATATACTTTTGTAAGGTCATGAGACCCTCATTTTCATTTTACAGTATTAAAGATGTAGTTATGGAGAGGAAACCATGTGATCCTGTTGACCTGTTGAATCAACCCAACCCCCTCCCTGCTCCGCCTTTGTGGTTCTTTGACAAGGCCACCTGACTTCCTTCTTCACTCTGTCATAGTTCCTTCAACCACTAGAAAGTTTTGTTACGCAGCCCAGCATCCAGAATAAAATTATGGTATTCTATGTTTTTGCAAACCACTAATGTAAACTGTAAACTATGTTCATACTAAAAAAATGCTGTGTCATTTTGTCTACTCAAACACAGCTGCTCTTTTAATGGTTGATCAGCCCCAGTGACAGCTGACTCATCGTATACATCTTCCTTAGATTCTCTTAATCTAAGGGTGTATTTAGGAGAAGCATCAAACAGGGAGCAGGAAGAATGAAGGGGAATGATGTGTCCTCAGAGCCATAAACATTGAAAACTGAATCTATGACAAGTAAAACATGACAATGATCAGGGGTAATAGACTTAAGTAAGACTGAAAAAATGTAAGGATGGAGAGTTCTAGCCACAGTGATTTGGAAACTGAAAAACAAACACATGTTGTATTATGTTTGGTAGAAACATAATATTGCCTGACAAGACAAAAAAAAAACAAAAACAAAGAAAAAGACATAGAATAGAGTTTGAATCAAAAGTCATATCTGAGAGCAAATTGCAATATACATGTGTGGCAGGCCAAAGGAGGGCCCAGGCACAGTTTGGACCCCAGAGTCCTGAGTAAGAGACACGTGCACCGACCACATCGCTAAAGAGCCAGGCTCATTGGCCAGCGTGCATATTTATTAAGAGCCATTTCTGGTGACAGGACCTGTCACACATGGTTTGAGGAATTCCTTAAGATATTGGTTTGGAAAAACTCTTGAAAAGAATCAAAGGTTCTAGAGTGACTATACTCAAGAGCTTTCCAGCTATATATAAGTAGTAACCAGCTTGTCTGTTATCCATTTAAATGTCAAAGGGGTATGTGGTGAACCAATGGGAAGCAAAACAAAGGTGTGCCAAATGTGAAGCTGACCTTGAATAAGATGGTTATGCAGTAGTTGCTAAGTTGAAATGAAATTTTGGCAGTAGCATGATGATACTTATCGAGGATGTGAAGTGCACAAAAGGAAGATAAAAAATAAAAATGTAAAGATAATATAAGTAAAACAAGGTACCATACATTAATGCAACAAAGCATAACTCACAAGGTATAATAGCTTAGTCACATCCATTAATTTCTTCCATCAACTGGTCCTGGATGACCGAAACCTCATGTTGAGGATCATCAGTGGTGTCCATGGCTATGACCCAAGAACCACATGGAAATCTTCTTAATAGAAAGCCCATGCTTTCCAAGACTGAAGAATATGTGTCAGGTTAAGAGTGCAACTAAAAGCATAGTGATTTTCTTCGACATTCATAGGGTTATGCACTTTAAATTGGACCCCAGGCTCAGAATGTAAAGACAAGTACTTCATACTTTCTTTTAAGACATCTTTAATAGAACAAATGACCTGAGCTGTGGCACCATGGCAGCCAGGAATCCCAAAATGACAACCCACCCGCTTTGGTCTTTTTGCCTTCTCTGCTTGTGTTAATAAAGTCTGGTTTCTGAGTTTTAGCCACATAACCAAGGTTCAGATCCTTGGTAAAACTGCAAATGTACATACTAGTAGTTACAAAAGCACATGTAACTGAGGTGGCGGTAATGATCAAGAAAAAAAACTTGAAACAATGGGCCCTATCGTACAACCGGCACAAACGCGGTGTGCCAGTGCTTCAGGTGTGATTGCTATCGTACACATGGTGCAAGTGTCATTTTTACCACAAATGTACGGTAGTAAATCCTCTTGCGCCGGGTCTGCTGAAGGGCGGGAAGTCTGAGAATGAAGGCGGAATGGTTTGCTATCGTACACCCCGCGAAATGCGGTCAAAATGGGATTTAGACCAGCTAGAACCTGGTCTAAATGGAGGCGCAGACGTAAAACAGCCTGTACAGGCCAACTTGACCAATGTGTTCACACACCTTTCCCCAATCACACACACTGTTCTTTTCTGTTTTTGCCTCTCAGCATGAATGAATGAATGAATGAATAAATAAACAAATAAATCCTTGTACTTCAGCCGTACACGTTTGCGCTGGGTGTACGATAGCAATACGCCTGTGCCACTGACGCACGGCGGAACCAGTTTTTAAAGGAAATGAGAGCGGATTCTCCAATTGGTTAATGCATTTTTGGCCAGAGAAACACCCATGAAACACCTATGAATTGATGAGATGATTCTACACAGCTGATTGGACTAC
>JAPZDV010000022.1:1373607-1387454 GCA_029814665.1 Acanthurus lineatus | reverse complement strand
TTTACTTTTAGTTATTTTAGATAGCCAATCCCAAATTATCAAGCCCAATATAGTTGGCGCCCTCTGTGACCCAACAATTGTAACATAATACCAATCACTTAGGGTAAAGGCTGATTCTCTATGTATCTTCACTCTAAATAGTTTCTATTCTAAATCTAAAGCAGATTTTTTCATCTATAAAACAACATTTGAAAATAAAAAAATGGAAAATTATACAGACACACTCACACATATGCACACATTCAGGTGCAAATCTTATATCCTTGGAACATGGGGCCACAGAATTTCTCTTTATCTTTAATAATAAAAATAAAGATTAATTTCCAAATACTTAAACAGAAGCAGATTTAAAGAAGGATTTGCTTTCAGTACCTCATCTTTCTATTAATGTTTTAATTTGGCTCCCAATCATGTCCTAATATTTAGAGGATACCTGTGAATCCCTTGTGGATTTGTGAAACCTGTGATTCGGTAAAGAGTTATATAACTGCAGAGAGGGTGCTGAAGCTAATAATATCAGTAGCACATGTTTATGTTGAGCAGATGTCTTAGTAGGTTTAGCCATTTGTCATTTAGTTTGGAACAGCCTGGGAGCTTTCTCAGCCTCTGAGTAGCTCAATCCACATGTTGGAACATTTTGCCTTTAGTAAGAGGAATTAAAAATGGTTATGCACCTAAACTTGCTGATCAGAGTTTAAAAGTGCCACCAAAATGTATACGGTAAGAAGTGGCTTTAGAATTACATTAAAATTGAATATACATCAAATATTGAGCAATGTAAGCTTCAAAAAGCCACACCTACAGGACTCCCTCTTATGAGTCGAGCCATTGAGCATAAAGTGCACTGGGTGACAATAATCACAATGTCTAATGACTAGTCCTCATTTTAAAAATGGAAATAAATGGAAAAATATCAAAAAATGAATGTATTACATAGTCTACAGTCAGCACATCATAAAAAACCTTGAAAATATTTGCATCCCATTTTCATGAGATGTATGCAGCTAACAATATGATGATAAAAATGTATCCAGAGTTGCTCAACTGGTACATTACTGATGATTCAAATAACATGGGACCCACCGAATGTTTGAAATTAATGTGACAATTGAGCTTCAACAAGAATTTGTCAGCACATTACCACACTGTACTGATTATATGTGACGTTGTGCATCAGGTACAGTAGCTGCAGGTACTGCTCATCACACACTTATAAATTTTTCATCACCACTGTTTCTCTGCAAAGCAGCAAAGTGACTGGTGGAGTATCTGTTTCTGCACCCTGGGGAGAAGTGTTTTGCTCTGCAATTCACTCACTTTCATAGATGACTTGGCTCAGTCCTCCTGGGGAATAGGAGCACAGAGACACCCTTTGGAGAAAATCCCTGCTTCCTTTTTGTGATTTAAGGGAGTTGTGCGAAGATCAAAGCCTTGGTCCCGGTCCCTGTAGTCTACAATGTTTAGGGGGGAAAGTCAGGGGTGCTGGGAAATGGATGACCCCAGGGGACCAGCAAACAAGTGAACTGAGGCTCTCCAAAACATACTGTAAAGGTAACTGTGCGTCTGTAGTCCTGCTGTCTGTCATATACTGTCTGTGGGTGTGGTGTTGTTGTACAACAGGACTTGTGTCAGCCTCATATTTTGTGCTGTACCTTAGAATTGTGTGTGTATGAATGCATTAACGTTATTGTGTGTGCATGCATGCATGTGTGTGTGAGTGTGTGTTTGTGTGCACGCACTTGGGGCAAGGTGTAGAAAGGTCAGAAGGGATAACAAGTATTAGGAAGCTTTGCTTTGTTTTTGACTTCATATGGAAGTTGATCATTAGTTGAAAACTGGAATTCATCAACCTCCAGCATGTCCCCAGTGAGGAAGCCTGTGAAGTTCATCTTAATGAACCCCCCCCCCGAATCAAGATGTGCTGCCTTTCGCAGGGATGGAAAGTAGGAAAGTAGGAGGCACACCTACATGGCAGGAAGCAATGCACTGTTGGCTATTGATTCCATGTTGCTTAACAATTCCACAAGTAGCCCAGAGTGTTGATCCGTCTTACCTTGATAGGTGTGTTAATACCATCTGCATGGTGGGTAACCCCTACCGCCTGCGAGGAGCGCACACACAGCCTCCCCCCCCTCCTCTCCCAGGGAGCACTGAGGGGGAGGACCAGCCTTGCTAATTAATAATTCACCCCAGGCCAGACTTCCTCCCTGGTGGCTCCACGTGATTACAGCAAGCAGCCAGGAGTCAAGGTTAGTGGTAATGATAGAACGGCACACCAACAATAACTAGTCCAGGATTGGCCTTCCCACTGGTGGAGAGGAAGGAGTCAGAGACGAGTAGAGAATGGAGCCTTTGGTGGAGCACACAGAGAGGGAGGTTTAGGGGTGTGTGTGTGAGTGTGTGGTGGGGTTGTTAGGAGTGCTGCATAAGGCCCTTTGCAGGTTTTTTTTTTTAGATGGGCCCTCTTAGAAGTATGGTGTAAAATTAATGCAGAGGTCTTGGAGAGTAAATATTGAATAAGTGCAGCTCAATGGAGTTGAAAATCAAAAGCACCTCCTCGGGAGCTGTTGGCCTCCGAAAACCATGTGCTGGTTTGCTGACCTCTGCATTAGCATTGCCTTAACAGAGGAGATAGGAGGTATGTTGGAAGAGCAGGAGGAGGAGGTGGCGGGGCAGGGGGGAACACAGTGAGCACTAAGAGAAAGAAGCAAAGTCTGCAAGGCCGGGGTCCTTCTACTCTGCCAGATCCTCGCCATGCACTCGCAAAAGAACAGGAGGAGGAAGAGGAGGAGGAGGAGAAGGAGGAGGAGGAGGGGTTACTAGCGGCCAGCAGCCATCAGGAGTGCCAAGGCCCGAGGCCCTGACTTAGCAGACTCACTGAGTAAAACATTGACTCTACGCACTAACACAGCCCACACTCTGGATGGGAGACCTGACCCAAGACAGATTTTTGGCAGAGTGCTGGTTTTAGACGAAGAGCGCTTGGCCAACTTTTAACCTTGGACACGTACTGTAGCTTTTAACTTTACATACTAGGCTGTTAAAGATCTCAAACAGCATGTTGTTCCCGCTCACATTTCACAACGTCTGTCATGATCGATTACAAAACAAATGCTAAACCACGTATGTCCAGGAGGCAAGTTCTGCCTTGAAATGATCACAGTCATTTCCAGTTTTTAGAGTTTCCACTCCTCTGTGATGTGGTTACATTTGGTACACAGTCGAAGTGAAATTTCCAATTCAGAATTTGCTCTTTTGTTTGCTAAAATTCTTCTTTTTAAAATAGAAGTAATCTACTCTTCGCAGAGATGTAGTTAAGTAAGCAAGGCTATAGAGTTTTAAAGAAACACAAGACACTGATATAAATATTTAATTATAGATTACAATATTACAGATCAGCTTATTTAAATGTTATGGAGATACTGCATTGTAAAAGTTCAAATATAGCTGCTTCCCAGAAAAGACATATTGCCCTTTTCAGGTTCCTTTTATTTTCCATAACTGTACATATCTATTAAGAAATCTCAGATCAAATAAAAAAAGAAAATCCACTAAATGTCAGTGCAACTTTACCTCCCATGAAGTGGCTGTTATTCTTCCTGGAGTAAAAGCTAAAACAATTACAAATACAGTTGCAAGTGGCAAAGAATCATCGGACCATGTCCTGGGAGAAAAAAGATTTGATGTAGGAATTTTAAGGAATAGCACAAAAAATTTCCACAATATACAGAAACTTTTAAACAAACAGGGTTTAGGCAAAATTAGGAAGATACATAAACATTACTGTCGAGCTGGATTTGAACTTGTGAACTCACTCGCAGTAACTGTGTGTCACGGTTGATACTGACAGCAGAAACACTAAACATAAACTTAGTTCTACAGACAATAAGTAAAGTACTGTATTAAAGTAAATAACGTTAATATGACAATAAATAACTTAAACATTCAGCTCTTAACTAACGTGAAAATTCACCTTTAAGTGACAGAATGCAGCAGAAGGCCTGTCCCAGTTGTGGAAACAGGACTGCTTCTTAAGCCCAACTCAACTGGCAAGCAGTGTGTCTCCACCTAAAAACCTGATTTTTTTTTCTTTACAGCAGAGCTTTATGGGAATTAATGCAGCTTAAGTGAAAAGAAAAATCATCAAAAGTACACATTTACCGAAAAATAGCTAAAAAAGACTAATCCCCACGATTAAGTTTCTTAAATGACATAAGTGTTTGTCTGCTTAGTCAGTCAGAAATGCACTACATGGATAAATGAAGCATGGATAAGTGAAGTAATGCATGAGAACAGTACCTTAGCCCATCTAGCTGGTGAAAGCCTGGGAGGAAGAAAAGAGGATGAGGCAAACAAAGCTGTCACCCAAACAGATTCAAGTAGCTAAACTAACAGGTTCAAGTAGTTTACTGATGCTCCTCCAACCCCACTGTTGATATTTAAGGGACATCTAATTCAACATTTTTCAAAGGAGAAACTATTGTGCATACAGCACTAATAACAGAAATAAACTGAATGTCACTGCAGACACCATGGGAAACATGATAAAGTATCCAAAGAATATCTGTACCATTTGGTTCTAAGCCTACAGAGGAATACTGGAATACATATACAATACATACAGGAATACATATCCGAGGAGGAAGATTTGTTTATTTCGCAATTCAAGAAAAAGTCAAAAATTCAAGAGTAAAGTTGTAAAAATAGTTTTTTTTTCTATCAAGCACTTTGAGAAAAAAGTTGAAACTTCAAGAAAAAAGTCAAAATGAGGATTTATTTTTATGAAGTACTTCAAAAGTGCATTATAAAATATAATCCCTCTCATATTGACTCTATTCTTGAAATTTCAGCTTTTTTCTCAAATTGCAAAACAAAAAAAAATCCTCCTCCTCTGTTTTTTTTATTCTAACCATGACCTTTATGCTCCTCAGTACAAGCCAAGGGCACTTTTGTCTATCATTTCCAAAAAATATGCCTGGACTGAGTCATGACTCTAGATCTTGCAAAACAAATTATTGATAAATTAATACAAATAAATGAACTTCTTATAATTATGGTGCCCCCTAGAGGTAAAAAGCAATGTGTCTCAATAAACAAGTAAAGTGACTGCTGTTGAACATTTTTTATATATTTTTCTTGTTGAAATCTCAATGTGTTCTTGTGATTAGTTTTGATAATTTTGGTCAATTTGATGAAAAATTAACTGCCCTGTCAAAAACAAACACACTGACAAAATAAGTTAAGAACTTATGTCAGTGGGTGATCCTGACCTAGTTTTGTTTACTGTGGAATTTTCAAAAACAAGATGTTGAAAAAAGTAAGAAAAAAGGACCTAATTTGAAAGCAGAAGAGCAATAGAGCAAAGATTCAGCTAAACTGATTTCTTTTGCACCAACTTAAGGTCAGCATGTGCCATTTTATGTTAGTAGGGGGTATGTGCAACTCACCTGCCTGTTTTGGTCTTGAAGTTTACAAGAGGCTTGCATACAACACAGCACTTAAAATGCAGAAAATAAGCAGAGAGAAATAATGAGAACAAAATCAATAGGGGTCCAGCAGCATGCAACACTGCTTTGGCCCCTAATAAAAACTATTTGACACACACAGTCTTAATTAAACAAGAAGGGGCAAAGAAAGTCAAATATTCAGTAAATAAGTGAAATGATTATGATAATAGAAGTTTAAAATAAAAAAAGAAAGTTGCCACAAATGCAATGAATAATCCCAATTTAAGGAAAATAAAAACAAACAGGAACTGTAACAGCAGTGATTACTAATTACAGAGCAGGAAAATTTCAACTACCAAAAATTATACTTTCAGGCTTGGCTGTCTGTTGTACAAATTTGGAAATTCTCATCCATTTGGTGATGGAATACAGCTAAACATGTAGATGCTCTAACATTGCCATTAATGTTAAGAAAGTACAGTACTAAATTAGCAAATCTAATGTAAATAATTTCCATGTAAATCATTTATAAAAATTAAAAAATAAAAGTGGACCCAAGCATTTTGTTAGTCACTTGTGGTGCGTTAAAATTTCTGGAGACCTAGTGCCCTGCCTACTCGTCCATCAGACCGTGGGATATAATTGATATTTCGTTTGCTTTTTTTTGGTGTGTATGTACTTATTTATTGTTCAAAGTACATTTTTTCAAAGTCAAGAATCAACTTTGGTACTTAATGATATTTTTTTGAACAGACCTCACACAATGTCCAAAATGGACAGCAGATGGCGAGGTGAAGAGATTGTCCTGATGGTTTTATGGAAAGGTCAGGAGGTCACTGCAAACATTAGTGTTGAGTACCATCACTACTTTCCATTCAATAGAGTAGTATATCAAAATATACAGTTAGTGCATTAATCAAGAACATGCTGTTAGCATAATGATGTTGATGGTTTCTGTACATCACTGCTGTCACTTGTAGTCCAGATGCTGATACTTCCTGCACTGACTGTCCTTCATCAGCCCCGACATCAAGGTTGTCTGTTGTTTTTCAAGTACTTTTATTACACTTTCTGACTATACGTAAATATAAGACTAAATTACTTTTGCATTGGTTACAGTTGAACTCATAAAACTAGCTCTACCCAACTTTTTCAGAGGTGCTTTCTCTGTCTTCAGTGCTGCAGGAGCCATTAGAAGAACTTGCAGACTGGTTTTCCAATTAGCGGTCATGTGACGTGTACTGATCATGTCTCCACATCCTTTCTCCTAAAAGGGAAGAATGTCAAGCAAATCATTTCAATTATCAGAGCGCCTGTGGATTTGCACTATAAAGAGCAGCATGTACAGCGTGGCTATGAGTTTCATCAACATGGAGGGTGGTCCTTACCCGGTGCTGGTCGTTTAACTTGCGCTCAGTGGCAGCCATGTTTTAATCCACCAGCGAAGGGTAGTTCCTATAAAACAGATGAAAGACAAGATATGCAGAAGTGTTTAAAATTTCATGTCAGATTTATAGACTTAGGCCTTTTCTTTCATGTATTAATAAGCCCAGTGAACATCTGAGCTGAGAGATTATGGACTGAAATCAGCCTAAATATGAATAAGTCAGCTCGTGTTAATGTGATTTGGATCTCTGCTTTTCATCTTTCTAAGTGTCAGAGCAGGAGAAAGAGAGAGTCATTATAGGGATAGGGTGATGAGGTGCTTGCTATTTCAAACAAACCCCCTCCCTTGGTACTGCCTTACAGGGGCCTCACTATTTAAACTCATGGCATTGGAAATAATGTTTTTTTGTTTTTTTTGTTTCCTGCAGTAATGCTATTGATTACATGCTGTAGGTCAGCAGGGGGTTTTAGTAAGAAAGTTTTGTGCAGCAGTTGTAAGAGGAAAAAAGTATAAAACTAACATTGTTTGGCTCTTTATTTACTTAGAAAGTAAGTCTTTTGCTGAATACGCACAGTTGTTTCCAGCCTTACTCTGTTCCATACAATCACACTTGGAGGTGACCTGTAAATCCACAGTACATTGTGGAGAATGTCAAATAAAGGCCTTGTTTTGGTAATTTCATTAAGTTAATTGATTACATTCTTATTACTACCAATATCTGTATTAATATTGTAAGTTTTAACCATTTCAGGAGTTTATTAAATACTTGCCCTTTGCTTTGTGAAAAGATTTTGGTTCCATCCTGTTTTCCTTCATGGGCTGCAATGGCAAAAGTATTCTGACTTACTGGAGTTAGACTGTAGTTAATAGCTGGGTTTATGTCATTGTTTTCTGAGTCACTCTGGATAGGGATGGAAATGCAAGGCTATAGAATGAGACCTGTCCCCATAAGCCTGGCAGGAAGGCTTTGTGCTTGGCAAAATGAGAAAACCCTCAAGATTGTTCTTGTTTTGCATAAACCCGGTACCATCATTTGCAATTCTCTGAATCACAAATGTGTTCCCAGGGTGGGATGGTTAATGGTGGGGTACTACTGTGACATTCTGAGGTGTCTGAGAGACTTTCTTCTCTTTCCAAAGATAAAGTTGGGTCTGGGTCATAAGTCCCAGAGACACATCCCCGTGGTAAAGCTGCAGGTGTAACTTGGAATACTTAATTACAAAAGTTATTGTTTGCACCTGCTACATGCACATCACTGTGCAGGGCTGCATTTGTGCACAACAGGAACAGTCTCAGAAGTTTCTGATCCCACCATATGACCAATGACAAAACGACCTTTAATAAAAGTATGTATGTCTCTGGGTTTCTCTTAACATTGTTGAAAAAATTTAAGAATAATTTAGGTAATCAATTAAAAAATACTCCAAAGATTTAGTTGCTTTTTGACATTTTAATGTGGACGTGTTACATATTTTGCTTTTAAGACACAGGTATAATTCTATCACTACTACACTCTTAAGGTAAATGTCATAGAAAGATGATGTATTTATAAGCTGAAAAAGACTGAAATTGCAGTTTTGTGGTGGATTATGCAGTATGGTGATAAGTCATACAGCTGCACATTTTTTCATTACCCCATCTCCACAAATTCTAGTCCTACTGAACCAAACAAGACAGGCACACAAAGGCAAATGTTGGGTGATTAAGTTATTTGCATGAAATATCTATTGTTCTGTCCTTATTTTTCAGACTATGAAAATAAACTGAGCACCAGTAATATTACTATTCCTTGATTTAGTCTTAGAGTTAGCCTGACAAAGTGGGATCAACAAAGTTAGAGCAAACTTAAGCCAAAATGATTTAAAACCACCAGAGAAGTAGGGCAGAGACTTTTGCTCCACTCCTCCTGGACTGTAACTATGGATCCTGACTTCCTGGATGATGGGCGATGGACTGATTAATCTTGTGTCTAATTGCTGAGGATAGTGGGTGGCTAGCTATTGGGTTGTGTGTGTCTGTGTGTCGGTGGGGTGTTTTCAGATTGCCCCTACAGTGCCTGAAGCGCCCTAACCCAACCCCAGCTTACCAATCTCTGTGATACCCCCACCGTGTCCCACAGGGAGGCTTCTGCTGGTGGAAATCAGTGGAGATGGAGCTTTCGGGGGAAACAATGTGAACTGCAGAGCTCCTGTGGTTTTAAATAGAGTGAGTGCCCCCGGCTCAATTACTGTCTCATGGAAAGTGGAGGAGCCATAATTGAATGTGACACAAGCAAGCTGTGTGCACTTGGCTGTGGCAGCGCCTCTCGCAGTCAGAACGCAGCTCTGACAGCGATCTGCCGCAATGTGCACACACCAACAACATGGATACGCAACCAAATTGTTGGAGATGTCATTAAAATGGTGCTAAACTGGATTTATATTTTAATAATATATACCTGTCCTTTCAATCTGAGATAAAAAGTGAAACAGCAACAGTGAAGAAAGGCATCACATCCCGCAGGTTCACTCAATTTTTCCATATTTAGCCTGTTTCTTGCCTCCTCATTTTCTCCTGAGAGCAGGAAATGATGAATCCAAAATTGGCTGAAATCCAAAAGTTGGCAAACATGAGCACACTATGGGGCTGGCTGTTGTCACCAGAAGAGATTTCTGGGTATTGAAGTTTAAATCGGTTTAACATACTGGTGCTGCCAAAGTGCAAAATTGCAATTTAGTGAAATGAAAAAAAAAAACTTTTTAACCATGTCTGCTAATTTTACATTGCATAAGCAGATTTTACATTAAATACAAATTACTGGATTTAATTTCTTCCATTTCTAAGATAATCATATATGAAAATGTTTGCATTTAGAACATAGTTTTGAGAAGAACATCATCGATTTGATTTTAAATTTAAATGAATAGTATGAGAGCTGCTGCATCTCCGCTGTGTTTTGTTTTGGTTGGTTGTTTGTTTACTGTTTATCAATTATAAAACACACTAATTAGAAATCATGCCTTTGCAGTACATGGGCTTCATGGATTCATGGAAAAAATTGGTGTTGCCCATCTGTGTATAAATCTAATCAAGATCAAAGTAATGCTTTCAATCAAACTCCTGTCAATTGATACACAAGATGCAGTTATATGTAGTGCCTGAGCTACCTTTTTATATTTTACCAAAAGAATAGTGACTGGCCCTGATGATTTTATTGATTCAAAATTTTGCTTTTATTTCCATATTAATTTGCTTTAAGGTACCAATGATGTTTATCTGTTAAGTTGATTTATTAAAAAGTGGACAGTACTGTTACCTAAATGTCACCCATTGCCCTGTCTACTTAGCTGATGTTACCCATTTAGGTAACTGGTCACTTATTGTTTGAAAACACAACATTGCATTTCTAGCTGCCTGTTGTACTTTCTCTGTGTTTTACTGGTACTGCTAGTTTGTTACTTTTTCTTTTTGTTTATTTTAATTTATTAGTAGTTTATTTTTTTTGTTTGTTTATTTAAAAGGAATTAACAGGACATCAAACCATATTTTAGGCATATTTAATATATTTACTACCTTATATTTGAAGAACTGACTGTTATTTTCTCAGTATCAGGGAGGACACCCCGCTAAAAAGTATATGTTTATGCCCTGATTTAAAATATCTTTGTAAGAAATCTAACAGAGTTGAGTGAACCCTCCTGCTTTTGTTCTCAACAGAAGAACAAACGAAGAATTATCTGAGGCACACATCTGCAGTCTTGCAAATGTCACAGGTGCAATTTGACACAAACAACAATTTATTTTTTTACCTATGTTACATTTTTTGTTGATTGTCACTGTCAGCATGTTCACATTACTCTGCATGCAGACATTTGTGGCCTTAATGCTCTGCAAACAATGCAAAAATTGGCTGGTTTTATCATTGCAAATTAACACAAAAAAGAGAAAAGAATAGGATTCTTTTCATACCCCAATGAAGCAGCGTAAGATAGTGTTTGAGTGCTGAAAATTGGAAAATGTGGAAACTTAAAGATAAAATTTACCTTTGAACAGAACTGAGACCTTTTCATTATGGCTTATTCACACTAGTGGAGCAAGACTTTCTCTTTTCATTCTTAGTGATATTTGATGCCTATTTGTAGTAACTTCAATAAATTTAATAGAAAATTTGTGAAAAAGTTACTCCTATTCAGCAGCATCAGCCCCCCATCTATATTTACATGTACTGCATTCATGCACATTAAGTTTTAATGATCATCATGTTTGTTCTCTGAATTCAAAGTAAGTGAAAGTAACTCAATTTTTCCAATGAGATTGTTCACATCACCCAAAACACGTGATGCCTTTGAAAGTCTGATGCTAAATCTAAAAATGTATTCGTTCACATAGAAAGAAAACCATGGCAGTAACAAACACCATCAGAATGAGAATTATTGACACTCTGAGTACATTTATTAAGTCTCAGAAGGCCCCATTAATATGTTTCTTATATTTTTACAACAATGGCATTTTCTTCCGTTCTTTTAGATATTTGTTGTAGGGTAAAAACCTTTGGACATACAGACAAAAAAAATTAAGCTGTGAAAGAGGGTGAAGCCAGCCAAAAACAGCCTCGGGTTCATTACAACACAAAGCATTTTTGAACTTTTGGAAATTTTTTGACACACGTTACCCTTACTATGCTCCACACAACATCCTGTGTCAATCAGAAATCCTTTGAATTATGAAAATAGGACGTTATGAAAATGCTGTTTCCTTGTGACACAAAGCATCATGAAACTCTTGCATGAGAAGACGTGCTGGATGTAAGAATGGGTTAAAGAGTGCGTCGGGCAGGTGTATGTCTGTGTGTGTGTGTGTGTGTGCGTGTGTGTGTGTGTTGGTGTGCATGTATGTGACTGCTCTCACTGCGGCAGGTGTCTGTCTGACAGGCGTGTGATGAGTTGAGCCCTGGATTGAGCCTGTCTAAGCCCAGCGACTGGGCTCCCTCTCTATCCCAATAAGCTGCCCTGGGTCTGCTGGGCTGATTCTGAGTCCCCTCCTCAACCCTCCACCTTTGACTGCACCAGTCGCTAGAATACCAATGACTCAATATCCCTCACTTCTCACCGCTCCCTGCCATCTATGCATATTTGATGCTCGGCCCCCTGATCTGAATTGCGCCGGCGTATTCAAAATGCCCTCTGTAACCTGTATAGAACACAGCTTTTCTGTGGAGTTTATCCAGTGTGTGATTCTGACGGCCAAATATAATACAGGTAAATTCCTGTTTTACACCACCTGGGTCTTATTTTTTTTGTTTTTGCTATTTCATTCTATCTGTAATGATAATATTTGTACTCAGTAAGTATTGCTTTGTTGCATCTGTAGCATGACTATTTCAATTATGTAACATAAGCTTTCTCCATAAAAAGTCATGTAGGAATCATAGTAAAGAAAGAGAAAAACATAAACATTAGTAAATCAAGAATTAATGGGTTTGCTTGTTTTGAAGCTCACGGTACCCTCTTGTTCAAGTCACGTGCAAAGACTGGCAAGTACCCCGTATGTACTGCCGTAAGCGAGTGCTTACTGGTGGCAGCAACACAAAGCTGCCCTCAATATGACGGTCAGGATGAGATGAGGAGCCGTTGTTTGGTCAGCCTTGGACAGCAAGCTGTTATCAAGTGACTCTAGCAATGACTATCCACTATTGGAAGATCTGCTGTGTGTTCAGTTAACTTATTGCGGTTCATGTTTAATGTATGGGTTGTTTTTTTATTCAGTGCTACATGTTAGCTGGGGAGTAAACACAAAAAGACCGGGGAGTCATCTACGGTCTGCCAACAAACAATGAAAAAATACAGAATAGGTTGGAGCACAAAACAAAAACTGGAAAAGGGTGAAAATTTTAGAAAATCTGAAAATTGAAACATAGTTTACCAAATATAGCTTTTCATTTCTGTTAGCTACTGCTCTGCTAAGGCTGCTACTAGCAACAAGGAAAACTCAGGTCCAACAAAATGGACCTAAACAACTGTTTGGTCTCTTCTTGTTGTATATAAGTTTCAAGGTAATCCATTGGTACTCTGTTTTGCTAACCCCTCACTACTCATAACAACTCAACTCGTGCTCCTGCAGTGAGTGGTGTCCTCCTGTCTGCCCAGTGCCCACCCACTCATTAACACACTGACTGCCCACGCTAACTCAAGAGAGATTGCAGAGAGACCTTGGCACAGAAGAACCGTAGACTATGAAAGAACTGCTAGGTTGAGCTCCCCTATCTAACAGATCTGGATGAGTCCTTGGTAGACTTAATCAATTTGCTTACAGTTTTCATACAGAGTGAGACTTTGCCTGCAAAGAAACTGGAAGTCCTTGAGAGTAACAGACTTAAATGTTCAGTATGTAGGATTTAGCAGCATCTAGCGATATTGTTTCAGACTGTAACCAACCGACTGTTCCTCTGCTTACTCTTCTCTCCAAGTGCGAAGAACCTGCAGTGACCAAGAAACTCTGAAGAGCCTGAAAAGCCCAATCTAGGGCCAGTGCTCTCATTTTCATGCCATTTTACACTGATGAAAACATAATTCTGAATATTACATATCCCCCATATCCTACCTTAACACTGCATACTAAACCTTTCAAACAGTATATCAGAATGTTTATGCAGCTCTATTTAGCGTAGCCTTTCTCAGTAAGTATATTGTACCAGTTTACATTATTCAATTTTGGACCAGAGTTCAGGATTTGTTTACCAAATTAAATGGAGCCATGACATGATTGTAGATTATCAGAAAGTCTTACAATCTGTTTTCTTTCATAGTGAAATATACTTATTTTCCTAAATATGTGCTAATGCTGAAGGACTTTCATACATATAATAATATGTGATTAGCCTTGGACAGACAGAGAGATGTATGTACTGACTGTATTGTAGTTTTGTACATTAAACAAAGAAATTAATATTAATTCCAAGGGTCATAGTCCATTATTAAAGCAGCACTGTGTTAAAAGGCATATTTTTATTATTGCACAGTACCAGCCTAGCCCCC
>JAPZDV010000022.1:1298076-1373597 GCA_029814665.1 Acanthurus lineatus | reverse complement strand
TAAATTAAATTATATTAAATTTTATACTTTTCATTTAATAAAAATATTTTTTTTTAAATTTTAATTTTTTTTTTTTTATTTCTTTCCACAACCCCCCCCCCCCCCCCCCCCCCCCCCCCAAGTCTTCCACTTTTTATGCTAGAGTAGGCAAGAAACATCCTAATTCCAGCTTTGTTTTTTAACTCAAAGAATCAGAGTCAGTACCAGGTTTATTGCCAGGTTTGTATTGTCCAACATGCAAGGAATTTGCCTCGGTGTTTTGAAGGATAACATTAACTATAGTAAGTAAGCTGTAGCTGAAAAACTACAATTCACAGCTACGTACTATGGTACAACAACAACTTCCCTGAGCATTTACGGTATCTAATCAAGTACAAAAAGAAAAATATCACTCAACACACTTGTACTGTATAAATAGGCCTCTTTCATGTAATGTATATTAACCCCCACCCCCTCTTCACCTCCAGCGCCATGTATTTTTTTAGCTTGCATGCACTGCGCAGCATATCTGTTGGCATGTTCTAACAATAAGAAAATGCTGCATTCACAACAATATGAACAATAGCAAGGAACAGTGAGCCAGTGAAATGTTTATTCAGCACATTAAAGAGTAATGAGTAGCCTCCTCCAATGACTGAGACCACATTACTAACATGCTCATAGTTAAAGGAGGCTCTCTCCCAGGTTTAATGGGTTACTTGGGTAAACATAAACAACACCATAATGAGCTAAGATCCATATTTTCCTCATTTTCTGTTGATAAGCAAAAATGGTTCTGGTAAGCAAAATTATCCCCTCGCATCTTTGGGCAAAAAAAAAATGTACAGTGCAGTGCACCAAGTTTGCACACACACACTAATTCTGAGCTGTTTTTCTTATCCTACAATTAGCACCTTTGCAGAGCTCATTTACACCATTACACACACCGGTTGTCATTCCTTCCCGTCTCCACTTTCACTTCAGCCCTGTTGTTCCTCCAGTGCTGGAGGAGGTGCAGAGGGGAGGTGGGGCGAAGCGTTTGTATCCTTAACCACACAGCTGGCGATGCTCTCATAGTGGCTTGTTTTCACTGCTTCATCAAAAAAACAAGGATCACAACTTTGTCGGCAAAAGACAAGCTTGCAATGTCATCATATTTACTGCCATGCAAGTAGAGTTTTTGTTCACGCAATCTACATTTTGCTTAGGCAGCCAAAATGCAGCCTTTTCTCCTGGGCAGTGGGTACATTAAGAGGATGGGAGGTGAAATCCCACGCCTATTAAAAGTGAACATGGTGTGGATTGTGGGGAATAGGACTCTGTGGCGTCTATGTAGCACTCATTTTCAATGTATTTTTTTTGACAAGCTGGATATTAGATCAGATGGCTTCCAGTCATTATGCCATGTGCTGGGGATGAATTTATCTAGATTACATAATTGGGCTCCCCCCGTGTGAGGTAGTGGCTGAAGTTTTACCTGCATGAATTAGATGATTAGTTTTGCGCTGCATGGGGACAGTTGGCATCTCGACTCACAGCCAGAGTCTGATTGAAGAGGCTCAGACCTGGAATCTGTAGCAGCAGGAGAAAAGGCCTTGAGCTAATAGAGCATCACTGCAGCCACTTCAGATGCTCAACCAATTTACCATATTAAGTCGCTTAGTCACATCCACTTCCCTGTAATTCATTCATTGCTAATGCCCCGATGCTGTTTGGGAATTAAGGTTAATCATCTCCTTATTCATCAAAGCCAAGAGGGCAAGTGCTGCATGGAGTGCAGGGGTGGCTCTGGCTAGAAAGCCACAGCTTAGTTTTTGTCAACACACACCGCGGACGTTGTAATTACATCATAATAAAGTGCAATTAGTTAATGAATGGGAGCATATGCTGCTAATGACAAGCAGTAATCTAGCTGCGTCTTTGCCCCTTAGCATGCAGCCCCTCCTCTGCCCCAGTGACACTCACACTGAGCTGCAGTGGTGTGCATGTGCCTTTGTGCTGCTCAGCACACTGAGAAACGTTTAGTATTGCGAGCATCTCTCAGAGTGTGAATATCTATCAATCAATCAGGTGGTGATGAGGAGCACTTTAAATGCAGGTCAAGAAGAAGTTTTAACCGTCCCGATTAGAAAACAGCTACACTTTAGGTTACTAGCCACTTGATTACTACATTATAACTGCAGGTGCCGTATGAGCATAACACAGTCACATCTAACTAAACCTGTAAAATACAAAAAATTGAACTGATTATTTAAAAAAAATGTTTCTTTACCATTCATTTTACAAAGCACACTTATTTTTCATTTTTTAATGCTTCATAGGTGCATCTTCATAAGTTGCTGGATTCTTTACAAGATTTACACATTGCAGTGAGATGTGACATCTCATAACTTCTCATAACAAGACTGGAATGTGAAAGCCAAAAATGTTTGGCACTGATAGACTTCATTGTCTTTGGTAAAGTCTTCTTCTGCCTTAAAATGCTCTTACAAGTGTGCTTTTTTGACTGAACTAAATTACAAGAGGTATTTTTTTTTTACTTTGGGTTACTGTTCTTGTTGGAACAAGCCAGGCAGATAGTTTTGCTTTTGCTTTTCCAGGTTTTAAATTAGTTTAATAGAAATTTCTGCTTATCCCTAAATACAATGTATGTCAATGGAATTTTAATTGTTGGGCAACGTCATGCATTCAATATGACATTGAAAATAATTTATCAACAACATCTTCAGTAAGAGACAGTGTCATGGTTATGCCTACCCTGCACAATCCACAGAACACACTACAGACAACACAAAAATCTGTATCTTTTTAGTTAAAAGTAGCCTATTCTTATAACAATTTCCTTTTACAGCAATGTTAGTGCCAAAAATCTGTATCAAAATATCAAAAGCTATTCATGTGGGATTTTTTTTGAACAATTTTAAATGAACTGACCTTTTTTTTTGTCTTTTTCAAACACTGTACATCTTTCTGTCTTTCATTCAACTGCAATTATGTAAAGTTCCAGTTTAAAAATGCATTTTTTTGGAGAATGACGTCTTCAATAAATGCTTATCAAAACTTCACCTACTTTGCTGTCATTGTCAAGCCAGTGACCAATCAACTTGAGAGTGGGCGCACAGTCACACGCAGAGGTTGTTGTGGTCACGGGGACACACTGGACGAGCGTTCCCTTAACTGGGCTGCTCTAATCAGTGTTGATGGAGTGTGAGGAGGGATGCTAATCTGGGTCATTGCATATGTAAATGCACAGCTGGGATCTTCGCAGTGCCAAAACACATCAGCCAGGGTGTCTGAGTGTCACCCAACATTAGCTCCAACACGGCGCATGGACAGGAGCAGTAAACACAACCCACACTGGGCTGTCTTCTGATGGGGGTGAGAGTGTGTGTGTGGTGGGGGGGTGGGATTAGTGCGATCACCATTGGTGTCAATATCAAATTTACTGTCAGTATCAGTGGATTATGGTCTCAGCATGCAGTACAGCTATACACATGTCATCAAAATGAACCTTCAAATGGCTATTTCTTCTCACATTTCTCCTGTAGTACCTATCCTTTGAAGATGGTTTGAATTTCAAAGGTTTCGACATATACGTCTCTTTGATTTCTGCCCCCACTGCAGTTCTCCCATGGATTAAAAAAAAAAATTAAAAAATAAGTTTTAATTGTATTGAGTGAATAGTCTAAACCATTGCCTTGCAGTTTGTATAAAGGTATTGATTAGTTTAACTTCAAAGACATGGAACCAGGGGGATCCAGAGTTTAGCTCTACAATAATTTGACACAGCATATGTGGCTGTTCCAGGAATCAAACCTACAGCATCAATCTGTCAACGGGCCATCTTGTGGAAAATACTAGAGGAAAAATGTGAGGGCTAGCTCTCCCTCATCAGTGCCTCTTCTTGTGGCTGAAGTGCAGCCATCAGTGGGCACTTGAGCTGCAGTAGGCTGTGTCGCTCAGTGCTCCCCTGCATTGTAGAGAGAAACCCCTTTATACCCAAGCAGCACTTATTACCTGAAGTGTTTTACCCTGCAGGGCACAACCACAGTCTTGAAAATCTCTCAACCTTTTTTTTTTAAACTCCAGTCTGACTAACTAAACTAAATCATAAAAAATAATGTAATTTAGATAGCCAGTTTGGGTTTCGATAAACGTTATCTAGACTAAAGCAACTTATACCTAATTTATGGCGACAGTATCTATTGAAGACATACCTCTGAAAATCACACACAAAGCAGTCCTTATTCCAGAATTTTGTTTATAGCTGCCAGTTACTGTATTGCTAAAAGTGCATCCAAATGTAACAACAAATGTGATCAGATGCACTGCATCATTTCTGACCTAACTCACCAAGCAACCCTTGTCCAAAACATGGCTAGTTTTGAGAGCAGTCACTTCTCTGGTACAGCACTACTCTGGTTTGAGTTCAAAAAGAGATTTTTAAAAGTTGAATGGCAGGGAGAAAAGATCAAGTGTTGCTTTCTTTCGGTGTAGTGTTTTCTACTGCTAACTTAACATTTTCTAAATAATCTGCCCATCACTGTATGTAAATTAGCATTATATCAGGTTTAGCATTAGCTAATGGAAACATATCCAGCCAAGACATGCAGCTAACTTTGACAGCTGGTCCATGATTTGCAAACCATAAATGCACTACTAACGTATGTTAACTTATCAGCTATCAGTGTAGACCTTGTCACATTGCATTTTTAAAATACAGCTGTGTAACTTCATCTAGCACTCCTGCCTCGCTCCTGCAAGAGTCTAGTGTTGCAAATTCTTTTCTTGTGAAAGTAACTAGCACTAGCTCTAAAAGTGGGGAAAAGCTGCCATAAGAAGTTGCGCACTAATTTGCACATAAAGGACATCATTTTGTTAATCTTAGTAGTTTTATCACTTGGATTGAGGAAGAGATCATCTTCAGTCAAACAAAAGGCAGAAAGAGAAATCTTAAACAAACAAACAACAGCTAAACAATCATTAAATTATTTTATAATATAAAGGTCTTTCACAAAACATTTGAAAGGCATGAGTGCTATGGTGCTTATACCGGACAAAGTTTCAGCGTGAGAGCATCAACTTAACTGTAACTGTTCAAACTTGCTGCAACTGAACTCTGACTGCAACGAGCAGAGCAGCGTCCCACACACTCTTAAACCCCCACACAGCCCTCCCCCAGACTGTCTGCACACAGCTCAAGAGGAGAGGTAGAGATCCTGGCACTGCTGGAGGAGAGCAGTGGACTGCATTAAAAAGAACAACAACATAATCTGGTTTAAAATATTTCTCACCTTTTCACTGATGATCTGCATAAGTCTTAATTTATTGCTAGTTTCTTAAAATAAAATTGCTAAAAAGGTCTGAAAAGTGGCTAAACCCATTAAAATTGTAGCCAAATTGGCAATACTGTCAGTGTCCTGCCTAAGCTTCAAGTCTTGGGTAGAGGGGGCAGGGCTTTTCTCCCCATTTTTTAAAATTGGACTGCAGTTCCAATTTAAACACTAGTTGGCAGTCTTACATGCACTTCCTTTAATGTGGAAATGTTACATATTACAACTTGAATATTTCAGTCATATTCTGGAACTCCATATCTTCTGGCTCATTCTCAGATGCCTTATAATCCTCATTCTTATCATTAATCTCTGGCTCAGGTTTTAAGATTACTGTGTGATCCTCAGCCACCCAAAAGCTTAAATTAGAACTGTTGTCAGTAGTTGACGCCTTGTCATGGATTTGATGTTCAGAGTGGATGTCAGCCAGGACTTAAATGCATGTGACTCATTCAGTGTTCTGCAGACAGAGTGCCTTTAGAGACTGTCTTAATCAACCCATCGGCTTGTGACCTCAAGGAAGATGAGTTGCTGTGTAGTCCAGGAGTAAGTAGTGATTGTTTCATACATGACAGCACTAAATTCCTTCCTTACAGGCAATTTCATGGCCTTAACTGTTGCATCTATTGTGGCTCACAGTGTTTTTCCTTATATCATTCAACTTTTTGGACTGAGAGTTACCACAAACTCTCTGAGAGCAGCCACCTATAAAACTTAGTGGACTGTCTTACATAATGTCAATGATGAGCTCATCAGACATCACTTGGGACACTTGGCAGAGTGGCACCACAAATCAGTTTAGCAGTCATGGCACTGCTTTGAAGTCTGTGACAGAGGATTTGGTCAAACCCTTTCTATGTCTTCAAGTTTTTCATTTTCTCTATAAGGCAATCACAGCAAAAAGTTCCATTAATGCACAACTGAAGTCATGATGGTAGTTTTCTTATCAGTGTGAGGTTTGCTGAATTCACACTGGTTAGATCAAAAGACACTCCAGGAGACTTTTCTTAGCACTTTTAAAAAAAAGGGTCAGGGGTTACATTGAGGGTCCACTACTTTGTAAAGCAAACTATTGTAGACCTAGCTGACCACTAGTTTATCATAACATCATAACATCAAAAGATTTTAAATAATAATAATATTAATAACAACAACAACATTAGCTAGCCAAAATAAATTTTACAACTGTAATATGTTCAATTTACTTCAATGTGCCAGCAGATATTAGAAGAGCAGCTGAGGCACAAAAGCACTTCATCATGTAACGGTGTGTCCAGGTGTTGTTGCTGAAAGCTGCCCCCTGTTTTGTTCCTTCATCATCACATAGTGGTCAAAAGACAGGTGATGCTTCTGTTTCTTTCAGGCAGCTTGCAGCGTGACATCTGCAGCACCCTACCGTCAACACTCACTCATGTTGCATCCGAAGAAGCATTTTGGAGGATATGGCTTACACTCTAGGTTTAAAAAGAATTTCAATAATGTTTTAGTATATTTATTTGCACAGTTAAACACCAGTTACTGTTTACTGTGACATAATGCCAAAGTTCAGGTACTCGTACTGGCTAACAACGTCTATGGCTTCTACATTTGACAGTGAGTTAGCAAGTGAACTACCTTGTCCTAGCTTTAACTTATACTCCACAGTAACCTGCAATATCTCTTTTCTCCACCCCACAGTTTACTCTCCTCTCTTCCCACGCTCAGCTGACTTAGTTGAGTGTGTCTGGTGTCAAGTCTGATTCTGTCCAGTTGATGTTGGCGTGAGGGTGGGGAGGCTGTGACGAGGGAGTGGGGCAGAATGATGATCAGAGCAGCCGGTGCCCTTTTCTTCTGATCACACATTACTGTGCAACAGACTCGTGTCAGAACAGCAGCAGTGCTGAGATGCGTACAAAGGCCAGCGTCAATCAAGAGGGCTATTCATCTGTCTGGGGCCGTAACCCCCACACCTCATCTGTTCCTCCTACCTGTTTGTCTGACAGCTGGATGTACAGGCCAGCCGCGGCTGAGGGGCTGAGGAGCTGCCAACCACACTGCAACTGAGATGAATGAAGAGTTTCACTCCACAATGAGTTATACACATTTTAAAACCCTGACGACTGCTCATGAATAAGTATTAATGAAGGGAGAGCAGAACAAAATCTGGCATTTAAAAGCAGTAGGTGGGCAACTTGAGCTCATAAAGGACAAAATCACAAACTTAAAACACTGAAAGAAACTTAGTCATATATATCCCTGCAACTTGGAGGCAGTGCAACAAACTGTACATACATCATTTACATCACATCACATTGTGACCGTATGAAGTAGTTATGGCAAATGTATGATCAAATGTATTTCTGCATCCAGAAACATGCAGAGTATCATGATCATTCATGTTGAGTAAGGTGACAAATTTGTCACTATAAGACTCACTTTTTACCTTATTTGTGCATACTTCTGCTTACATGCTATAGTGATGAGGCTAGACGATGAGCTTCTTACAATAATATTTAAAAAATATATATTTAGAATACAATAGAATACTTAAACTACAAGGAACATGTTCATATCAAAGAGCTATTAGGATAAATCTCACGCTGGGGTGCCGGGTGGTGTTTGACTTGTTAGCCACTGATAAAACACACAATTACATGTAACAATTACATTCTGATATTACAATAATGTAATATCTTTAGCTAGCTATCATGGTTAGTGGCCTGGTTAGACAGCAGGCCACCACTAAAACACTGCAGTAAGAAGGTTGGGCAGGCTGCTTCCATGTAAACAATATAGCAGCATTTAGAATTTGAGGGATACTTCTGTGAGTAGATTATGCCCTTTTTTTCCGCATAGTATTTGGTTCCTGTTTCACAACATTGTGTGAGGTCAGCGTATTCTCAGCCCATCTCGTCACATAGATATGATTCAGACGGTATATATGAACATCTGCACCCAGTGTCGGGTTAAGCCTTCATCCCTTTTGCCAGGGAATTAATGCTGTTATTCACCTGCAGGCAAGGTCACTCTCAGAAAATAGAAAACCTTTTGTGATGATGTTGTGCTCTTGCAGAGTTGAGTCAATGGTATGTGTGATTTGATGTGAAGGACGGTACAACTGTACATGTTTTCCCGTAGGTGGTGCTCCGCTGCTATCAAACAAAAGACATCCTAATAAACATCTACCTGCATGGATGTAGAAGTTAACTGTCATTACAAAGTCAAATATAGCTAAATATATTTAAAAAATGTTTAGTCACTATCACGACTAGGATCTCTAAGTTCACGACTGAAAATATGATTAAAAAATATAATCCAGAAAATATTAGTGACACTTTAAACATGAAATGTAAAATCTGATCTGCTTCGTCTGTGGTCATAAAGGCTTATTTAAAGATGATGGAAACACAGCAATTCTTATTTTCAGATGTTTATAGAGTAGTGAAAACATAATTATGAGTACTATATCTCATATCTGCTACTCCCTACAAAAACATTCTGCTGATTGCTATTGTGTTACTGTGTTGCAGTTCTCCCTGTGAAGGACCCAACACTCACATCTGACTTTTAGCCTTTATAAGAGGGGGAGTAAGGCGTGATGAGGTGCACACAGCAAAAGTCAAGGAGCTCATTTACCCGACAGTCATGTGACAACCACATGTGACTAAGTGTGCACCAGTCACTGGAATTCAAGCACTATTTAAAGGCTCGAATGTTCGCTCCATTTTTGTAGTCACTTTCTCCTTATGAAAACAAAAGAAAGCAGAGTAATGTGATAGAGGTACAGCTGGGGAGATTGAGACAGAGGTGGTAGGGATAATTTAGCAAAAGAGAAAAAAGGAGAAAGAAGTTGTAAAAAGAGCAAAGGGGTTAAAATAGAGAATATCTGGTGGAGAAGAGGGCACACAGTGAAAAGGGTGAAAGGAAAGAAGAGATATGTGGTATTGAAGGTTAAGACTGAGAGATGGAGAGAGAAAGGAAGAGAGACAAGGATGGAAGAAGGGCAAGTGTCAAAGCTCGGAGGTACAGCTAGAGAAGGGAGTAGAAAGTGAGAAGAGAGGCAGAGGTGAAGAGGGAAAGAAGAAAACAGAGAGAGAGAGAGGGTAAGTGGGAGGGGGCAACGTGATATGTATGAAGAGAGAGGGAGACAGTGAAGAAGTGAGAAAGATAGAGGGATCCCCAGCTGTTGTCAGTGTCATGCTCCTGACGGCCTCCTCCCACCTCCTCCTGCCTCTGCTCCTCTGTAATAACTTGTCAGATCGATGGCTCCCCAGACTGCTGGGCTTTTTACTGCTGCACAAATGAAGTGTGTGACATTTCTGCCACTTTCTGAGGTCACTTATACACGTTCCTACACTTACAGGTTTGTAAAGCCAACAACAAGGGTTTGAGAAGGCATTCCCTTTCTTTTCCTTTTGAAAAAAAAAGAAAATTATGCTTTCTTGAAATGGTATTTGATTTTTTTTTAAAGTTACTGCTCTTTATAGGAGATGGAGTCGTGTTTGCTGAAAAAAAAACAGAAATAGAAAATATTTAACTCACATTTTCCAGTGTACAACTCACATGGTCTGTATCACCAAATTCTAATGTAGCTTAGAGTGTTTAGCGTAATTAACTTTTTTTTTATTTTCTTTTTTTGTGACATTGCAAAGATTCCTTTTTAAATCTGCCTGACACATAAATGGATGCATGGTAAATGATAGGCTGTGGGCTCTGCTGGTGTTGAAGGGCAGATAGAGGGAGAGCAAACAGGTTTTAGGTGGGTGGGGGGGAGCTGTACAGAAGGTCCTAGAGGAACAAGCTGAGGTGAAAGTGGGGCTTCAGGGGCGTTTTGCTGCATCTCTGTGCAGCAACTGTAAAAGACGATTTTCCGCGCCTCCCACCCTACTACTGAGGTGGAGGAAGCAGTTGTATGATCCATGGACCTGCATGAAAATCAATGTGGGCATCCCAAACATGAAATCAATGCAGCCGGCTAGATAGGCAGAAGGGCGAGCGGGGAGAAGGAGTAGGGGGAGGGAGGGAAGGAGGTGTGGAGGAAAGTCCACAAGATTGGGTTGCTCTCCTCCTGAGCTTGGCTACGCAGGGGAGTTGAGGTCGGGTCAGTGTGGGAGGAAAATGAGAAATGAAGTTAGCTGATGTGGTGATGGAGAGGTGCTACAGAGAGGCTGACCAATAGGGGGTCTGAAGATATGTATCAAAGGATAGTTTTAGATGAAAGCTCCTCATAAATAACCATTCTGTGGTTTTCACGCAAAAAAATAACAAGCATTAAGTGGTACTATTTAGTTTTTTTGAAAGTTGAAATGAGAAATTCTGAAGATCAAAGTTTAAACCACAGTTGTGTTTTTAATCACCAAATTTGTTTGATCTGACTAGCATGAGTTTTTTAAAGGTCACTATTAATACTGTCATATAACACACATGCGTAGGCCTGATCTCTGACCTACACTAAATTAATAGACATTCTTTAAATGAATGCAAAAAATCAAGAGAGGTAGAAAAACATTACATTCACTCACCTATATGATAAGAGGACACATATAAAAACCATGAAATGTCTTATTACTTGAATTGGTGTATTTCCATTTTCACATGAACACTGTTGAAAAATTATGATTTTCTCCATGTTGATTGTCTAGTTTTATAGTTTTTCTGTATATATAAATAAACAAAAATGGTCTATCTTACTTATCTTACTATCTTAGACAGCAACCACTCTGCAAAAAGTGGTGAAATATGTTTTAGTAAGTTGACCTTTAAATCACTACAAGTTCTGGCATCATTTAAGTGTTTGCCACCAGCTGCAAACTCCTAGGAGGCAAAATAAAACCAACAGTAAACGGCAAAGACTGCAGTTCCATGAATGGCCACTTGAGGATGACTCCTACAGCCAGTCAGACCCCTTTGAGCCTCAAATTAGGATGCCAACGTTTACAGCAAAATAGGAGCCTGGTATTAAAATAACTGTTTTGGTCTCTGTAGCTAAAGTGTAACTGTACAGGATATGAATTTTAATATAATGCACTTGTTTAAATTGTTAAAACTCTTTGCAATCCCTTTAAAATTAGACTAAATTAGATTTAAACACCTAATCAAGGTAACCAAGGTAAACTGAAAACTGTTCTTGAACCATTTTGAGCACACACATGCTCTTGGTATCTTTAGAAAGTAACACTTTCACCTCATACAGTCAGAATTACTCCCCTCTTTTGCCCTTAAAAACACTCAGCGCTGCAGCATATTGTCATTTTCAGAAGTTCATTGGCCACAAATTGGATACATAGAGCCAGTTATGTGAAAAATCATCTGCAATTGTCTCGACACAAAGGAAGAAGCGAAATCTCATCCTTTCAACGCTGACTCTCATTGGTTTTTGTAGGCTGTGGAGAGGACATGGGAGCAACTAACAGGGCAAATTATGTGTCAATCAAAAGTTTAGAGTTCAGCAGCCATCTTTGGATCACAATGCAGCCCAAAGAGTAAATGTTTACAAGAAAATGTATCAGAGAAGAATGGCAAAAAAGACTTCAGCAACAGTCAACACAAGTCTGTAAGTATTTATGTAATATTGTGTTATGTTAAATTTTGGCTTGGTCCAAATATTTTACAAGACTGGAATATTTGCACTTCTGCCAGTGCAACAGGACCATTTTTGGCTGGAATACTGAGGTTTCATTGGTCAGTTCAAACTATATCAATGTTTTTGTTTCTGCTTGAAGCGTTGACTGTAAAAAAATCTCTCCAACCTTAATTACGCAATTAAAATAGCAGCCTGTGTCCATTAAAAGTAAGATTAGACGCAAGCTGTTGAAAAACGCATTTAAAGGCTTGGTGTTACACATAATTAAGGGCATGGTTGTCTGGAGTTACATTAGCCGTGAGTTGTCTGCTGTCCAGCTCCACCCTCTCCTCCAAATATTTCACTTCTGGCCAAAAAAATGGGCATAATGCCAAAGTCAAGCCCTCAAAATTGTAGTCCAAAAACCAATTGGTGACATCACTGTAGTTCTATCCTTTTTTTTTTACTATACAGTCTTTTCGACACCCTTGAGCAAATGTTTCTGGTCCCTTAACAATACAGCACTTTGGGCACTGAAGGCCCCGCACATGATTATTGTATGAGCTAGTGCAAAGCACAGTGCAGAGGCTAAACTTAGCATTTGACTACCCCACTGAGGTGCACCATACAGTACCAGGGTAAGCTACTTGAAAAACAAAACATAAACATAAAAACGAACATAAGAAAACTTTACTTTTTGGTTTTGTACTTTTTTCCCTCTGGAGAATAATCAGCTGGATATCAATTAAAACTTTAAATGAACTCTAATGTGGATCTATTTGAAAGTCTGCATGCATGAAGATTTTGTCAACATCTAAAGTTGATGCTATCATAAATTTCCTGATGATATAATTTTGGTTATGCAGACAAAGATGCAAACAGTGAACATTTTTGCAATGCTTAAAGACAGAACAATCATCCTCTTTTTACTTAAGTTACAAGTTACAGTACAAAGGCAGTTGATTTAGCTCAACTGTTTGTCTTAGATTTTGTTTTGCCAGTATTTGATCACTTTTGTTATAAAAACAATATTACACAGTTGCTACAGAATTGTTGTTGAATCGTGAACAATTGTTTACGATCTGTACAACTGCACCGCCTCTTTCAAAAATACAGTATAAGTTAGTTTTTTTATCCAGGTAGAAGATCATTGAAGCAATGCTGCTGACACTTCAAAATCCTGCTGACAAACAGTTGTGACCTGTTGGGCAAATGAAACATTAAAAATACATTAAATAAGATCAAAACTGCTGTGTTGTGAGCCAAAACAGGACTGTTGTTGTTGGCTTTTCACTCATCATCAGTGACATGGCTGCTTGATCCTGTGGTTGAGACCAGAGCCCTTCCCCACAGCTGCTTTACTGTAAGCCAGCTTGTCAATAGTTATGGCTCTGGTGGTGAGTTGACCCAGCGGGCCAGACAGCAAGCAGGTGATTGATTCCTTATACAAGTCAGCCTGGTCGAAAGGTCTCCGGAGCCGTGTGGCATTTCAGGAAGTGCCAAGTCCACAGGTCAGGGGTCTTACGGTTGCTCCAGGGGGCCCTTGGGGCGGGGGGGCTTAGAGGGGGGCTGCGTCACGGCAGAGCTGAGTGCTCGTACTCGGGGTCTTGTTAAAAGAGCCTGGGACCTCGTTGGTAATGGGACAAGTCAGGCTCAGACACCTGGGTACAGAGCTTGTCACTGCCATTCCCCCCCGTCTCAACCCGAATGACTGACATGAGGACATGAGGAGCTGCTCAGCATGTCGATACAAGGAGCCAGCTTGTATCCTATCATTCACACCACTGACAGAGCGGGAAACCGCCACCAGCTGAATGCTGGTGAATTTAAATTGTTGTTGGAGATAAGCCTCTGTCCTCTGCTAGCCAGTTCTGCAGGTTCTTCAGTGTCTATGTTGCATTTAAATCACTCCATCCACACATTCTTTGATTTTGTTCAAAATCCCACATTTCTAACAGTTTACTCGTGTATTGTTTTTACTGCTGTTGCGCTTATAGCTTCCTGAGAAGCTGGCAGCTGGTTGGTATTCAGTGCGGCTGCTCTGCCCCACTGTGTCTGGAGCGTGCAGCAGCCGGGGCATCCTCCAGGTCAGAGCAGGGGTAAGGGGGTTTGCCAGAAGCATTGCCCCCAGCAGACTGAGCCCTCACTGGGCACGGCTCTCTGATCCGCTGCCCCTCCTCCTCCTCATGCCTGAGACAATACCAGACTATTGATATCTCTGAAACGCACAGTCTAGCCTGCTTTCCCACTTTTTCTTTTATATGAGATTTTTTGATGTTGCTTCGGCTTAAATTTCTAGAAACTTCAAGTGTTTTTCTTTTCCTGTTTTGCTGCTCTGTTTTAAAGCAGACAAGAAAGTGGGTGCAGGATAGGGGTGGGGGTGGGGGATAGACCGGGCGCCTCAGTTGTGTCCTTCAGGGTGATGGAGGACAGTGTCTGAGCTTTGATCATGGTCAAGCCACGTCCATCTGGGTGCCCTGATGCCAGGGGCACTTTGCCAGCCTACTTAGTGCCTCGGATGTCAAATCCGACACTGGGGACATGTCAGGCAGACTTGAAACATGGACTTGAATGGGGTAGAGTACCCTTGAACTGTTTTGGCTTATGTATATCTGACCCCTCAACCAAGAATTAAATTATCCCAAGCTATCTATAAAGGACATTCCATAATGATGCCATAACAATTATAGTGTGAATCCATCCTGGCAGCTCATCTGTCCTCCAGCCCAAATGAAGGCCTTTATTAGGAGAGTCAGGGTCCTCCTTTGCATACAGCTCCATGGTGCCACAGAGTAAAAGGGCACTGTGGAGGAGCCACGCTGCCCTTTACTACCACAAAATGAGAGGCCTAATGAAGGCCACAAGCAGCACAACTATATATAGCCATAATGACCATAGTCACTACTGTTGGATGTGGAGTGACGAGAACCAGTATTCCAGGCCTATTACTGTTTCCTCAGCTCGGGTGTAGCCTTATTGCAGGAATAATTGTTTCTTTGTTCCTTAGTGCAGGCACACTTTTTTTTATCAGTGTGTTACATTACCATACACTGCGGTTCAGCACTGATTCTGTGATTCCATTTAGTTGCAGTCTAATTTAATTTCTAAAGCTCAGATTTGATAGGTTTTGTGTTTACTTGTTTACAGAAGTGTTTAATTTGGATCATTTGGATTTTTTATTTTAAGTACTGAATTACAAATCTTGGAGAAAAAACTTCCTCTGTTACACTGAACTTGTAAAACATGGGCTAAAGGGAAACTTTTTTGCCAATCCCAGGGAAGCATTTATTTCATTTATTTTCACAGAAACAATTTCAAGAGGGTATTGTTTACCTCAGCTCTCAGCAAAGTGTAAGCCCACATTTCTCTACAATACTTCATTTATTTATAAACTCCTGTTCATTTTTTTAACACTGTGCATCTCTGTCTAGATTTTAGGTGGCTTCAGACACATTAAAGTCTGATATTTCTCTGTGTGCTAATTTTTTTAAGAGAGTGGATTTCTAGGTATGTGTTCGTGTGTGTCCTGCCCTTTCCTGCTACCTACCTACGCAGCACAAACACCGATTCAGATGCACCAGAGCACAAAGAGACAAAGTTACTGGGAAAGATTGAATTTTGACAGCTGTATTGATTTTGGCTCAGACCAGTGGTTGTGTACGCAAGTAGCCATATGTAGCTCTGACTTGTCCATCACTTTTTGATACGTTTCACTTCATTATCACAGCACTGCTGTATGTTGAATAAAAATATGTTGTAACATTGTATTAGTGCATGCTTTTGTGGATGACATGCTGGTTGTACACACACACACATACACAAACACACACTGTTTTCCTGAACAGTCATGCCAGCTAGCTCCCTCCTGCTGTCACACACAATACACAGCAGGCAAGTACATACACATTATCATGCAGGGCGGTGTCTCTGGCCCGCTGCATTATGCATGGAGCTCAGGGGAGCCAGGCCAGTGGAGTGTGAGAGAGAGGCCCAGGAGCGAGCCACACTGTTGGACACATGTCAGCGCAGTCACACCACCTCTCTGCGGACCTCAAACACACACACACACCCACACAATCACACAACATACATACTCACACACATCGCTCAGTAGCCTGACAAATCTGTACACAGACTCACTCACCCGCAGCCTGTCAGACAAAAGTCAATGTGATCCACTCCGTGTCTCGATTCCACTGTTTGTGAATTGGTTGCATAAATGCAAAAGACTCGTGTCAACCTGATGGACTTCTGAACAGTTTTCTATGGAGAAGCTGCACCACATGCAGGTGGTTGTGGTGCAGGAGCTCCATGCCATTTGTGTTAATTATGTGAAACATTCACATGCTGTCGAGCCTCATTACACTACAGGTACTAATTGGCCTCTAAAGGTGGATGAGAGCGGGTTAAATTCCCTGCAAAAATGAATAATTCTTTTGATGTTGAGCAGCATTCGGGTTTTTGTGCAGAAGTCAATAAAAGGTGCTTACATGTTTGTATCACGGATGCGCATGTAAGTGTATGTACATATTAGTATACCCACATGAGGAAAAACACTATAAATATTTGCACATTAGTGTGTTTGACTGTCACACACTGTTATGTTCAGGACGCAGTGAAGGCGTTTTAGCAGACAGACAGCATGTTGGTCCTGTGAGAGCCATATGGAAATTTTTTACACTGTTTGTTTACACTGCCTTGAAGCGCATGCCTGCTCTCGAGCCGGTTAATGCACACAGGTAAGGTCGGCCTACTCTAAGCCACATCATCCACCTTCTGCTATGGGTTTGCCCCGCAGGCCTGCCCATTGTGCCTCAAACCCCGTGGACAACGGATGGGTCCAACTGTCAGCAGCCTAAGGTGAGAGTGGGTCAATAAATATGAAAAAGAGGAGACAAACCCCACAATCAGCATGCAGTGGCACTGTGTGTGTGTGTGTTTAATAGATAGAAGTTAATCTGTGCTTACAGGTGAGTGTACTTTTGGGCAAATATGGTAATGTTTTCATCCAGCAGTTTCCGAAGTCACTGGAGCATTGGAAGTATTAATAAATTTTTAAAACAGGCTTATGGTTTATTGAGGTCCTTTTGTTTTTAGGCATTTGTAACAAAATGTTTGATATTTTGGGTTAAAAATAGTAAACTGAACTGTTCTTCAAGCCAAATTCTAAAGTATACATGCACTTATAATTATACTGTGATTGTAATGTAAAAGTCTCCTTACTAAAAACAAAACTAATTTCAAGGAACTATTTATTCTTTTAGAGGAAAAGGTAATCAACAGAGTTATTATTAAGTACCTGGGTGGGGCAGTCACTTGTGCTTGTAGGTTTTTTTAGTGGCTAGTCTGTTACGGCCCTGTCACTCCAAATCTTCATTAAAAAACTATGGGCAAGGAAAAGTGACTGCTGCTAAGCATTATATCACCAATGTTTTGACCAAAAAGCTGCATCTGAGGAAAAAACATATTTAGGGGGAAATCACTGATACTACAGCAAAAAGCCAAAGGGGCCTCTGTAACCTGTGTCAAGAGTTGTAGCCAACTGAAACCTTAGATTTAAAAACTTTGCTATGTTCTTTCCTTTTGTTCCACATGTTGATGGATCTAATCAGTCCAGTCATCTTAGGAAAAAAAAAATACCACTGGGACTGCATTTCCATCAGGGAACAGTCTGACAGTTTTTTTTTCGCTCATCGTCAGGCTCCAGTGCAGATTCAACATAATGAATCTGTTGGTTAGTACAACGAAATGTTAGTACAAAAAGTGCGGTACTGACTGGGAAGAGAAGAACAACAGACACTCTGTGATGGCACAACAGCCTAAACTCAGTGTGTCAGGGTCCTTAGGTCTCGGGTCTGTGCAGTGAATTTTTGTATGCAAAGGGTATTTCAAGGTTTGAGGAAATAAAACATATTAAAACATGAAAAGAACAACATATATAGTGAGAATTAGGCAATGCACCACCAAAATCCAGTTTCAATTTGGTCATTTGCCTCATTACACAGTTTGATCTTTGTTTGGGACAGAGGGGTTCTCTCTCTTGATTGGACCTCTATGCATCGTATTGTATTTAGGGTTATAATCAATGCCATTGTCCAATATCTAAAGTATTCCTATCAACTCTGATATTATGAAGGCATAATCATTATTTTATTTTATTTTTGACACGAGACAGAGAGAGATTAGTTTTGTCCTCGGAGCCCTTAGTATATTAGTATAGTATAGTATAGCCTATAGTTTAAGGTGATGTTGAACCCCCCTTTAATAATTAAGGACATTCATGCTGTTTTTAAATAAGCAAATATATAGTTAAATTTTTCCCTTCTGCTTCAAAAGAATTTAATTTTTGTCCTGGATAAGAGTTAGTCAACTGTGATTGTATCATGTTTGCAAGGGTCAACAGATATTTTCTGCAATGTAGCCATGACATGTAATTCTGTCTTTCTCTCCTTCCTATCAAATCAAAAAGTTTTCTACTTTACTGACTTTCTGTAGGCTTACCGTTTAGATCCTTCACCTTGTTGTGACTCACCGAAACAACCAGTTTAAGCAGGAGATACAAACAAGGTAAAGGTCCCATTTTAATTAATCTGTGTTTCTACTTTCTCTTCTCAGCTTTAGTTTGGTATCAGGATGTTATGAAGGGTTGAAATGTTCTTGGCTTGGTATTATTTATCTTAATAACAAACAGTCTGGAGGGACAGTATGCATTTGTATTGGCTTTCCAGTGTTGCCTTTTCTTATCAAAAGGACAAAACACTTCATTGACAATTCAGTGATATGTCCAACAGAGTGTGTACTGTAATCTTTAAAATTTTAGCCATCATTCGCCCTCAGCCAGAGCCAATTGAAATACTTCCTTATACTCACAAATGTTGTATTATTATTTTGGTATTAATTTTTAGGCCTCTGAACAATTTTTTACCCATTGTTTTTACTCCTCCTTTTTTTTTTCAAAAGAAAAAAATACGCTCCTCTTGCTGGCATTCCAATATTTTTCTAGTGATTGGAATCAACTGTATTGGCAAAGTATTTGTATTACTACAAGAAATTTGTTTCTGGTTTTAAACTGCGAATTGTGAATGGTATTACGCAGTCCCATATCATTTGGACACATTAAAAAAATCTTCACTCACTACAATGCAGTACAACATCTGAATACACAATACACAATGTAATGCTCAAGGTATGTTGAAGTGGTGTAATGACACCGACAAAACATTATAAAAACAGTAAAGTATTGAGAAAAGAACAAATTAGGTAATCAGAAACTTAATAACATCATGAAAAAACATTTAAAAAAATGTGTCTTGTTTTTCTGAACGGAAGGGAAATTTCCCATGAACAGCTGTTGGTGTTATACAGAGCACCAGCTTATCAGCTCTCTTAAAGTTAATAAATAAGATTGATAAATGCTTTAAAACAAGGTCATATGTGAAGACACAAACTCATTTAAACCTTATAAATCAACACACATGTATAAGCTGGTTGGGTCTTTTTTCTCAAAACTCTTGATTAAAAGGCCAGTAAAACTTTCTTTCTTTGTTGCTGTATTTAGGGAAACTGGTCAGACGTCACCACTTATATTTAGTTGAGTTAAGTCAACACATCATTCCATAAAAAATACCAGGAGCACCAGCTAATAAAATTTTAGACATTGTTATCTGTTCGGTGCCACCCAAGTTTTGCATTTCAGCCAGTGGGTGCTTTGTGCTGTTTTCTTTTCTCCCTCTCTCTTCATTTTTTCTCTCTCTTCCTCATTTTTTTTCTCCACGTGTTTGTGTGCGTGCGTGTGTGTGTGCGTGGGTGTGCGTGTGTGTGTGTCTGCGAACAGGCTGGTGGATGAGGTCCCAGGGGGCTGGATTACCCCTCTGCATGCCCCAGGCCAAGCAGCTCTTGGGGGGATTACTGTGAGACCTGCACCCTGGCTGGATTAGAGCGCTGGACCTCATTTCCATCTCCTTATTTACCTCGGCCCACCAGAGGAAACGCTCAGCTGCACAAAAACATGCTAATTGATGCTGAGAAAGCCACGGAGAGGTGCAACACTCACTCTGTAAGCTTGTTTTTTGGGAGGGTTAAAGGTTTAAAGATGAGTCGTTGAAAAATACTTTTTTAGTTAGTCGCCAGATACTGGCAGGCTGTTATAGTGTGTGTGTGTAAAACAAGGCTGCCAGTTGCATGTGTGCACGTGTATTCATGCCTGTATATTTACATATTTGTGTATATTAAGTAATTAAATAAGTGCATGTATCTGTGGAGTGTCACTGTGTGTGTTTATATGTGTGTAAACCTTGACACATGCATGTGCATTTGTTTGTCATTTCATTGGTTTTGAATGTGTTTGTGTGTAATGCTGCTTTTTATGCTCCTTTTGTATATATATGTGTGTGTGTGTGCATGTGTGTGTGTGTGAGCGCGCATGGGCGTCATGGCAGAGGTCCTCATTACTTGGCGGGGTCGCATACAGACATGGCCACAGCACGATGAGGACAGTTGGCGGACCTATTCCTATTCCCGCAGCTCTTTAACGAGCTAGTGATGGGGAGAACAGCCCAGTTGCCCCGGCAACTAGAGTGAACTCCGACCTCGAAGGTTGGCAACCTGTATATATTAGGATCACAGGCGTATGCAAATGGCCTGCCGGTTCTTTCCCCCCTTCTTTTCTTCTGCCAGAATGTCCTTCTTGTTCCATCCTCGACTTGACATGTGTGCTAACAGTGCCCTTGCTCTGAAGGGTGGGGGAGGCAGAGGAGGGGTTGCTGGGACTTCCATTAGTGATTGCTGGGGTGACAGGCGCTCACACTCTGGCTTGGACTCCGCCGACGTATGACCCTCCACCCTGCAGAACAGCCAGAGTACAAGAAAAGTGAGTCATTAGGAGAGAAAGTGTTGTGAGCTTTAGTATGCTTAGTGATTAGACACTTTGCCTGTATTTTCTGGCTACTTTTTGTCCTTCTCCTGCTTTTGTTTCTGTTCCCTTTTTTCAAATATTACCATCCATCTTCTGTTGAATGATGACTGACTAAATGGTATTGCCTCCTTTCTCTTCAACTGCAAAATTACTTAGTAAGTCAAACTAGAAAACATAATTTCTCTGTACCTGCTCAAAACACTTATTAGTGGCCTCACATTTAGGATTGCCATTTTCACTGCAGCAAAATAAAGGCCCTGTGAATCCTGGCCTGGTGGACACATATGAAGTGTAGAGTCTAAGTGTCCTTCTGCATTAGATTTTGAGTTTCGGACACTTTTTTTCATGCACTTTTAGTTAAACTTAATGCATCAATTAATTAATTTCACGCTTCAATTTCAAACAACTCTACAACTTTAGACAAGTATATAAAGGAAAAGCTGGGTCAATAAGAGTAAAACACACTTGTCTCTTTCCTGATGCTTTGTTCTTTAAATGACACAAGACTGAAATAATTGCTCTGTTGAAATAACTCAGCTCTGTGTCCTCTTCCTTGCAGAACTTGGATGTGATTAGTCCCCTGATGAATGTTGCTTCAACCCAAAATGTGTGATAGAAAATACTATATGCCAAACTGTATAGTTTGGATGTACTCATTCAAACTAACGGAGATGATCTTCACAGGATCTGGATGCCATACAGATCCGTATTTGGACAGCCTCCTTCTTTTCACTGAGGCACTTAAGCTGGAGGTATTGAACCACATTTTTAGAAAACAAGCGTCTCTTGAGAATTGGTAGCAGGTCGGGTAATCAGCAGATAAAGATGGACACTAATAACAATAACCTAAATAATTTTAATAACATTTTAATTAGGAATAAATAATAACAGGGTACATCACAAATTCCGAGGACTTTTACCAAGTCATGGATGCAGTCTTTAAAAATGGGAATCCACTCAAAATTCCATTGTTCAAATGTCATTTTATCTCTATCAGGTGAACACTCAGGGTTGAAATTTAACTGAGACCCTTTAGAAGTGCTATCACCACAGTAGCGAATGCCAAAAATGACCACAAAAGAGTGCTCTTTATTTGTTCCAAAATTTGAATACAGTTGTAGAAACACTGATCAGCAATCTGAAATCACTTAAACAACAAGCATCTATTGTTGAACTAACACACTCAAACACAAGCAGTTCTAACAAAAGCAACTACACTAACAAACATAATGGATGCAAGCAAGTATGTGAGACATGGATACATGTATACATGCTTAGTTTTTAAACATCCTTCTATCACATAATTGAAAACAAAGCTTGTTGTTGCAGTGAAGTAGAAAAAGAAAATAAAAAAGGAAATAAACTCACCAAACTCTGTTTGTCTTCGTACTGTCTCTCGTCTGTTTTTTGTCAAAGTGAAGTCCTGATCATTGAGTTAGAAAAGGAAAAGCCTACTATCAATGCTGTCCATCCTCTGGCTCACCTTCCTCTCATGGCTCTCTTGTCCCCACTTGTTTTCCTCATCCCCATCCCGTCACTTGGATGGACATTTCTATCCCACAACACAATGAGTATCAGAAATTAAGACACCTCTGTCCATCACTGAGAGGTTTGTGCAGTATAAACACAAACGCTCATCCAGTTCACAAGCTTCTCGTCTAGTGAGACTGATGGGCTAATTGTAAGCAGGGCTAACTGAGCTAACATTCACAGCCAAAGTTAGCAACTGCAAAGGGTATTTTGAGGTTAGTGTGGCAATATACTGTCAACTATTTTGCACTTTGCAGCTTTGAAAACCTGTTTTTGTTTGTGTGACCATCACTAAAGCTGAACACTTATTGAGCAGGATCACTGTAAGTAGCTCTCTCAGTGACAACTTCCTGTTACCCACTGTTAACTGACTCACTGGCAGTCAAAAAGTTTCTGTGTCAACAGCAATTGCCAAATTAAAATCAGGGTCAAATTCATTGTCTGTAATGTTTAGAGTTGTTTTGTCCATCATTTTCTTTAGTATACGAGCAATACTTCACGGTTTATCCAGCTTCACCTGCTAGCTAATGGTAGGAACCAGGACCCTATTTTGGTCATATCCAAAATACATCTACCAAAAATTCACTGTGAGACCTGATATGTTTTGCTTGAGCTCTGTTTTTGTACCTTTGCATTGCACTGAGCATCTTATGAGATTTACATTTTTTCTTACATGTTGATATTGGATGTGATTATCTTTGTGTGAAAGGATTATGTTACAGTAGGCTGAGTGTATTGTGCATGAATCCAAGGCCGCACAAATATGAGAGCTACAATTAGCTGCATCTGATTGGCCTTTCTGCTTCTTTTATCTTCTGTAAAACTGTATTACCAAGAAAACAGAAATCCCTTTTTAATTGGCAAAGACACACTAATCATATGCAATGATGCAGACTTTTGTATTTATTGTTGTTGTTTATTTCAGTGATCCCACTGTATGCATGTCTCTTATATGAAAAAATACATTATGTGCATAGTTTTTGTTTATTATGCTGAAAAAATGGATCACAAAAAAACAACCAGGAAAAACAAGGGAACATTAAAACAAAAATACACATATTTGAATGATGTCATGGGATTGAAGAAAAACGACCAAACATAAAAAAAAATCTCTAAAAAATAAAATAGGATAGCTCAAGGTTTCTGTACTTGTCATCTTTTCCTCTTTTTTCTCCTCCTTATATTAAGGTTTGACTTTAGGTCTGATCAGTTTCAAATAAGTTATTTTCTTTTTATTCAGACAAACCAAAAAAGCATCCAAACAGACATTTGCTCTATAATGTGGGTAAATGTATCTGAAGAAAGTAGAGATTTTTCCCATAAATATAAATGTTTGAGTCAGAGTTAAAACTAAGTATTAAAGAAATTCAGATATATTAGCAACAAAACAATCTATGATCAAAGTGCATTTACAGTAAAGAGTCTTGCTAGAGGGGTATAATGCATTAAAGGTTTCCACCCCCCCATTGCTTTGGCACCCTATCCAACCAATAGGAGTTACTAGTGTAGCCATGAGGACATAATCCCTCACCATCTTCCCACCCACAAACACTATTCATTATGATGGATGGAGTACCTTGCCAAGCCAGCAGCGGTGCTGCAGGGAGTGAGCTGTAAATTGGTCTCTGGGGTGGACAGAGAGTGCTTTTACCCTCTTTTGGCCAAATTCCTCAACGAATGGTGTTGATGGACACTACTATCCCACAATACATGGAGCACCAGAAATTAAGATACCTCTCTCAGCTGGCAAAGCAGTCTGCCACTGCTGCCTACAGCACTTGGGATTCCATGTAGTGAAAAAATTATATTAAGTTATTGCATGTAATACCTGGTACCTTAGCCATCGTGCTTTCATCTTTCACCTCCATTCCCAATTAGTTTGTCAAGTCATTTTGTCTCCCATTTTGAGGTGAACAGCCATGTGTTTGTAAAACTGTTCAAAACAAAACTGGCATTGCAATACAAATCAAAAACTACTTCCTCCTCATTCACTTCAATAAGACTAAACAAAACAAAGTCAGGGACAATACCAACAAAACCATGTCCTCCTTAAACACACTGTTCTGGTCAGTCATTGAAATGCAGGCATGTATTATAGGTTGACCACTTTAAAGTAACCAGTGCATTTGTAAAGTTTACTGTGACATTCAGATTATAATGTTTTGTTGCTTTGATGATTTCTTTGGGTGTTCGAGTTTCTAATACCATAACTTTGATAACAAATTTCAGTTGTAAAATCCTGTCATCAATGCAACCCATAATGCTGCTTTGCAAATGGGCTGTAATTAATTATTATTATTATTATTATTGAATATAATATTAATTAGTTTACTGATTATTTTTTAAATTACTGATTAAATTTTGTTTTGTCTGTAAAATATTAAAAATTAATTCAAAATGACCATTATTATTTCCTTAAGCCCCAAGAGACATCTTCAAATGTCATGTTTTGTGGAGCAGCAATCACACACATGATGAAGAATATTAGCAAATCCTTATTTTGGACAGTTCACGCAGTGTGTGTAAAGGTAAGAAAGCAAGTGATAATCAAATTTCTTTGTTCTCTCTGGCTGAAACTCTCTTATGTCTGTTCCCTAGATGCTCTCTGGTATAGATGAGGGAAGTTTTTTCCCTCACAAATCCACCACCAGCTCCTTGGTGTAGCTTGCACTGAGCTGTAGCCGTTTGTGCTGTCATTGCAATATGAAGTTCTCTGTCAAACCTGACAAAGGCTTAAAGAGCACAACAGAAGAGGCTCATTGATTGTTTGGCATCTGTCAAAGCATGCCCATATCATTCCTGTTAAGCATACAATGGCAGAATGAATTTACATTTTTCACACAATCAACATGAATACAGCATGTAGTCTGGCACTATATTTTTCCTATATGCTGTTTGTTCTTTTGTACAAGCAGAATGGCTAATTAAACACAGTTTATGGACATTTTTTGATGGAGAATGACTGTTATTTTGCCTCCTCATGCCTTATGATTAGTTTTTACTCTAATAAAAACAGATTACTAAAACCAACTGTATTTCAAGGTGTAGTCTCCTCCCAGAGCATTAAATTTTTTGTTAGAGCCTCGTTTTGCATTTCTGCATTCATTTTGTTGTAATTGGGACTAAGTAAGAGTTTAATTTTGTTAACAAACTGTTCTCTGCACACTGGGCAAGCCGGGCTCAATGGGGCCTGATTTATGTGCTGACAGGCTGTGGAGGCTTGGTGTGTTCTGTGTGCATTGGAAGACATATCACTGCTGGAAGCTAAATAAAAAATCAATGAGAGTGAGGCTGGTTGGTTAGGGAGAGCGTCCGCTCGGCTGGAGTTTAACAGCGTTTTAACTCTCAGCTGACTGAGGCTGGGGGAACGCCCATCGATTTTCCCCTCCCACTCGTCCTCCATCACCCCCTGCTTTTAATAAATCAGTTTGATGTGTTTGTGTGTCTGTGTGTGTGTGTGTGAGTAATCCTTTCATTTCCTTTTATATCAAACACTGGGATGTAACCAAGGGTAAACACACCTTATACAGAGTTAAGCCACCTTTTCATCTTGACAAACAGCCTCATCAATATATTCAAAATAATAAGTTTAGACAGTTAAATCCAACTGAAGTCAATTATAATTCAAATGACTCCTGGTTTGCACGAAAACATTAATAACTAAATGTCCTGGCTTATCGTCCACTTTGTTTACCACATTTCTGCAAAGCAATGATGCTTCATCATACTTTACAATGTGTTTCCAAGCTCTGCTTCAAGTGTTCATCTCTCACCGGCCCACACACAGCTTAACATGCATTCCAACACTCCCCACTTCATTTCAAACACCGTGTAACCTCAATGTAAAAGCCTGAATATTAAAAGAGTTTACAAGCATCTTCCAGATCCTTGACAGTGAAGAGGATGTTTCTGATCTCACGCAACATCACAGCATCTTCCTCCCTGATTATCTTCTTATCAGATACTATCAAAGGTAGCTGGTTCTAACTGTGTTCAAGTCTGTGTGTAGCATATATTGCACTGTATAAAAGAGAAAGTGACTTTTTGAGGATCTTGCTAATGCAGCAATGTCTGCATTTAACCAAGAAGCTTAAAACTGGCTGATTGTTGAACATCATATTCTGTTAACTTTCCTTTTTCTCACCTCCATATCTGTGTGAGGTGACTATTGCTTTTTATATGTTATAAAAAACACCATGCCCACTCCCGCACAATTCCAGGCAAGTTGACCCCTTAAAACCCTGATTTAATGGATCCCTTTGCATCCAGTAAAGTAAGTGGTGCATTTGTGTCGTCAGGACTAAAAACTTCATGTTGTTTGAGGAGAGAACTTAATCACCTGTAGACCTGCCTATCTGAAAATAAATCTTTCCCAGTGATGGTAGACTTTTTCCAATTAGTCTACATGTGTGAGTGATGCTCTCACAGAGATCACAGTCACTTGGAGTTCTCAGATGTTTATGAACTGGTGTCAAGTGCGGGGCTTGTTTTGATTAGCAAAGCGTCAAAATTAATGCGTGAGAAAATTACCTCAGGTTGCAGATCTCACTGCCTGAAGTAACTGCAGTAATGCTACTGTTTGCCAATCTGTCATAAGTACAACAAAGTAATCAGGCAAATCAGAGAAACCAGGTGAGTGGGAAAAAAGCTAAATTATTGTATGATTAGGTAAAGCCCACTTCTGGACTCCATGACATGTCTTTCCAACCACAGTACTTTCACACACGGGACTGAAATATCCATGTGTAGTGGACCAGTCAGCACTTGTCTTCTGAGTATGTGTGTCTCACTTGGTATTTAAGGCAGCAAAACTGTTCTCTGCATCTGATATCCCCTTCAGTGACCAGTGTACGAGAGGCAGGGTCAATGGATAGACAGTTCCTGGGCACAACAGATTCAACTTTACTTCTCTATCCTCTGTCTAAGGTGGTGGACAAATGGCATCCAGCTGTGTTTATCTCAACATGAGAGAGCTCCTTATGTCACCTGGTTGAACCTCTCACGGCATCCTCTTAATGGGAAACATGCAAAACAAATTTAGAGTACTGCACAGCTTTTGAGTGCAGAGATCCAGACTTGGTTTGAAAATCTTCCATTCTCTTTGGAAACAGGAAGTAGGGAGAGTAGCATCCTTTTTGACTCTTGTGAGTGGAAACAGACAGACACAAGCTGTTTTTGTAACAGGTTCTGGATCTCTGCAAAGAGAAATCTGTCTCCTCTCTGTCTGCCTCTTTGATATCGTTAAATGTAGGAGAAATAGAGCTGAACTTATAATAACCATAATAACCATAACCCAGTCTCACTGTGTTGTCCATCCATTCTGTCGACATGCAGCATCCTCGCCAGTTCTTATGAAAGGTGTGATATCCCGACTCGGTCCTCTTCACCACCACACCTTAAATAAATGAAAGACTAGACCATGGGTGTGAAAGGGCTGTGAAGGCTGTATCACTGTATCATACTGAATGTATTGTACTGTACCTATGGTGCGAACTACAGGGAAGCTAGGGAGAGCTCAGCTCCACTTAATAAGACATGGGTCCCCCTAAAAACATGATTTGTTATGTTTTTTGGGGTCTCTAAAAATACTTGCAATGTGTTATTTTGACATGTAATTGCAGTTTTGTGTATCGTTGTTATCATGGCTTGTTATGTGGAAAATTGTAAACAAATCATTTATTCATACATGGCGGCTATTTAAATCCAGTGTACGTTTAAGTAAGTTTACATGCTACCTCTGTCATGACTAGTGACATGGTGGCTCTGCGGTGCAGATCAAACTCCACTCATGCAACTGAAGATTCGTAGATGTTTTTTTTACACTGTTAGCCCTCTCTGAGGCACACGCAAGCACCCCCTACAGGTGGGCTCCCCCTAAGATGACGGTATAGTTCAAAAACTGACTGTACCATTTTGAATGTCTTGTAAATGTTACAGTGTCTGGCTTTGTGGTACTTTGTTTCTCCCTGTCGTAATTCACATGGAAATAGCTGAGGGTAAGCAAGACACACACACACACACTGTCACTATTCTAAGTTCAGTTGTAGCACTCTACTCTTTCCACCATTAAAAAAAGGGTCCAACATCTCACATTCAACCTCAGGAATAAGATGTGTGAACTAAGCCAAGGAAAACAAAAATGAGGCAAGCAATAGAAACCTGTATTTTATTTAATAGTATACTATTTATTATTGAAGGTTAGGGAGAAAAGAGATGAGAGCAAGAAGGATAAATTAAGCAGTAGCATGATGTAACTACATTTACTCAAGTATTGTGCTTGTAGACCTTTTGTACTTTTTTTTTATGCCACTCATACCTCCACTTCACTACATTTCAGAAGTAAAATTGCACTAACCTTAATTACTTGTCACATCACAGATAAAGACTTTTGCATTCAAATGAGATGAAAAGCTTCTAATTTTTTTTGACATAAAGTAAACTAAAAGTTTATACAAAAACAGCTTAAACAAGATAACCAGTGAGTGGACTGGAGTAAATAGCAAGCAAAAAATTTGGCTTAATGTGGGTTGGGGGTGTGGGGGTGTTGACATTGTGAAATATTACAAGATATGTTCAAAGCTATGTGCAAAAATCTCAGTTAAAGCTTTAAATATCCTAAAATGACAATCTGTGCACTAATATGGGTGTCTCCAATAAAAAAACCAAGTGTAGTTGGACCCTGTTCTTTTCTGAGTGCTCCGTAGTTTACCCAAACTTAACTCAGCATGAGTACTGTAAACTGTTAACCTGACATGCCAGATGGACATGTTTCACATATCCAAAGGATACATTTCACTTGGTTATCAGGGAAACAGCCCCTACACAGCTTTTGGAAGGGGCAGGTCATTTCAGAAAGAAAGTTGTAAGGGGATTGGATGAACATTCTGTCAATCACATTCGTTCATGTGATCTGGCAAATCCAGCAGCCTTGCGATGGATATAAAGTGGCCTCTTAGTGCTCACAAACTAGTAACAGAGAGTCATTTGTTTACTATTAATGTATAGTGAATCAAAAAGCACCCACAGATATTAAAGTGATTATGTAGCATCCAGTAAAAAGCTGAATCTGGTTGTGCAATGATTTCACTAAAAAGCAGATCACAAAAACACTAAAAAAGTCATCCTCTGGTGGCACCAACAATCTGCAAAAACCTCACAGGAGTCATGAGTATTTATCCCTTATTTATCAACCATGAATGTTTACACAGTCAGGATCCAATCTCTGGGCACCATAAGTACATGTACTAAAAGCCTCTGGATTCAAGTTCAAATTTTAAGAAAAAGAAACAAACATGTTAACCAGCTGGTCACAGAGGTGAAGTCAAGTCATCAAAGTCATCTTCTGAGCCCAGAGATGGACATATGTACTGAATTTCAAGGCAAAGCATCCAGCAAGTAGATATTTCAGTGAAGACCACAGTGGTAGAGACACTGTCATAACCATCCCTTCAGCTAGTATGGCTAAAACATCTCTATATAATGCTGTTCATAAAAAAGGGTACCAAAATGGAATTTCAAAATAAAGGAATATCATTAATCTGTGACCTCTCATCTCCCCATTACGCACCTGCATGCAGCTGTAACAGTGATGGAGCCTGAAGCTACCACACAGCCTCAGGAGCTTAGGTGAGGTAGAAGAGTATGGAAATGATAATTGATAGCGCCAGCAGGGCTTAGGAGAAAAAAATACAGCTTGATATTTTGACCTGCTGTGCAACATTCCTTATTATACAGTCTTCTAATTTGTGGCAAATTTTCCTTACATGTGACTCCAATCGGTTCAATTCACATTTTTAACTAGGTTAGTCATACTTGGTTTCTGGCCTAAATTTCAGTATAAATTGTTTGTCCAGACTTTTTGTCAAATGAAAATTGACTAAAACAATACGTCTTTTGTTCTCAGGACTAAAACCTGATTAAAATTGGTTATATTAGACACTTAGTACAAGTAACACTGAATAAAAGACACAAACGTATCTAAATACATGAATATAAGCTTTTGTTAATGAGCAGGTGAAAGCTAAACATGCGCTAATCACCAAATGTCTATTTTTAGCTTGTGCAAATAAAATCCCTTTGCAACAATTTCTTAACATCATTACCGTTTTAGTTAAAAAAAAAAAAAAAGTTTTAGAGGCCAGCAGACCATAATGAAATATTTCCATGACATTCATCCTTAGATAAATAAGTGTGCTGTTGTGCCCTCTCACCCCAGCTGCAGCCCTCTCTGACTGGCACTTCCTGATCACCCTAATGAGGCTCAGGCACAAACCAGGGCGAGAGGGCACCACCATTATCTGGTGTCTCCCCCATTAAAATCACCTCCAACAGCCCTGACCATCCAACAGACAGTCATCCTCTAGCACAATTAGCAGGTAAAAATTATGCAAATATAAACCAGCGGAGCTGCTGTGAGGATGCAGAACACAGAGGCATGTAAGAGCAGGGAGGTGATGTGAAGGAGAACTGGGGAGGCATGTTGTCCAGAGGGCAGCCAGTGATTAGCAGCATCAACCTATCCATCGCAACGGCCATGATGTTGTTTGGGTGGGGACAGAGCGGGGTGACAGAGTGACAGGGGTAATTACTTAGGAGAGGTCACCCTCGGGTGACGGGAGGGAGGTGTTGGGGGGGGACAACACTGCTGGGGACTCGGTGGCCCCCCATGTCACTGACAACAACCTACTGAACTCTGCACCACCCCGCTACAGAGAGGTCCCTGTCCATACACTATTCTACACAACAGCAAGCTCAGAGGCACACATAGGTGTAGAACACATGTAAATCTGAAGTTACACACACACACACGTTTCCGGAGGATTTCTCATCTTTATAATCTCCATAATTAAAAATGAGGTATGCTTAACATTTCTGAATGCATGCTGCACAGATTTTCAACATATTTGTTAACCACTCCATGCATCCATTGAGTTTTATTTGTGTTCATGTTGCTTGATAATTAATTATTTTACGAGCAGCTAGCAGTAAATGAAGGTCAAGGTCTGACCTGGACTGGCATCAACCAAACAGGTAAGGTGTGAAACATCGTAAGAGTGGTTTCAAACTGATTGTTTCTCTACTCTGGTCAGAGTTAGTGGATAAGTTTTTCAGCATGCTTCATTTCTCCATGGTTCTGTGAAATTTCTTGCAGAAAAATACAAAATATCAAGCCAAGCAAAATTTATCACTGAAGGCAGCAATAGAATATTCTCATCTGCAATTAAACATGTGTTGGGTGCAGGAATGGGAGAGTAAACACTGTTGTTAAGAAGCCCAAAGAATATCCTATCTGCCCAAATATGGAGAGGGAATACTTTGCTGTCAGATTGGGTTGGATCTTAATTCATTCTCCGGTTAGCTGTTAACAACTGCTGCTAACCGCTCACCTGCATCCCAGCATACATAGTGTCTCTAACTTGCGGAGTATACCTGGTTGAAACCTGAAACAAAGTATGTTTGAAAATAAAAACACCCAGAACATCCAACTTTAAAAATTAATTTTTTCATCACATACAGGACAATGAAAGTAAACCATCAAAGTTACAGACAGAAAACTACAATTCTACTGGGATGTCTTTGCTCGCTTTAGGAGACTGTCTTTACTCTTTACCCTAAGCTTCTTGTCAGCCTGAACCATCAGTGATGAACTGAATTTAGAAATTGAAGGGCCTAACATTATCACACTTCAATGCCTTTAATTATTATGAACCCAGATAACAATTACTGCTTCCTTCTGTTGGGAATTATTTCATTAGTTTTAAAGTTTGCTCATGTGAGCTTAAATGTACAGTTTTTGCTATAAAACTGTTTAATATGTTTAAAATGATTGTTCCTATATGAATTTTGGTCACTTCTGATCAATGCAGTTACGGTGCATTTCTTTTTATTGGTGAACTTTTGTTCTTCCCCTTAATTAACCCTTGAATTCTTAAACATTCTTAAACAATTAAGGACAGCCTAAGTTTCCTCCCTCAAAAAGTCTAACAGCGGTCTTTACAAGGATAGATGCACAAGAACAAAAACATAAGCATACACAAACACACACACACACCACACACACACACACAGGCACACACAAAGCCTGAGGGGAAGTGACAGAGCCACCAGGTAGCGTTGCAGAGCCTGCTGTGAGCAGAGGAATGGAGCCCGAGCTCTCTCCACAGATCAGCTCCACAAAGGACTCTCTCTGTCAGTGGTTTACCTCTCTTCATACGACTTGTCACCACTCTCTTCTTCCTCAGCACTTCTCTCACTTAGATGAAGCCATGTTAGACTGAGGGTGGAAGCGAGGCGCTCTAATGCATTCAGAGGAGATTGGTTGTGAAGTCTGGCTCCCCCCTATGCTCTTCCTCTGAGGCTGGCCTATTGATTGTTGTGTGTGTGTGCTGCTTCCTGAGATCCCCGTCAAGCCTTGTTATGGCGGCGGCGTTCCTCTGCCTAGCTTTGGCAGGTAACTACAGTGGTGTAGGCTGGGATTTTAACAGCTCCCAAGATTCATCAGACACATTTGGGCTTATTTCTCATGTTTTTTTTTAACTTTGGTTCCAAATGGTCATTGCTTTGGAGTTTCAGAACTGCACTTGTCAGAGATCACTTTTTAACTAGGTAACTTTTCTTTTTAATTTTTGTTAAAAGTTGGAGGCTCTGTGGGTGGTGTTTTACTCTAAGCTTTGCCTGTTCAGTCAGTGTAGTCATTGTATTATCCTCTAGGTACTATCTGTTCCTGTACTGTCGTCAGGGTTCAAACCATTTGCAGGCTGCTTGATAGTGCTGTCTCAAAATGATGTGTTCCAGCTAAAGATGGCAAGAATCTCTGAGAAACAAACTATGTCAGATATTCATATATTCAACAGTAAGGCTGTGCAGTCACTTGTACATTTTCTGTGACCGTACTCTTGATGGTCAGTGCATGAATAGTTCAAAGAGGGTTTCAGCCAAAAAAATAATCTCAGTTCAACACCAGCAGGAACACGAAGCTTTCTGACAGTTTAAGCTCCACTCAAAAAAACAAAAACAAAACATAAATATGCATTTTTAAAGAAGCCTCTCTTCTTTTAAATATATCCTAATCTATATGTTCACCACAGTAAAGCAGGGTGCACATGCATGAGCCCTTTTTTAATCCTACAGTCATCCCTAAATGGAAATAAAAATGTCCTTAATTACACGTTTGCATATTATAATTCTTTTGTCTGCTAAAAAATTCATTACTCACAGAAAATAATGGCAAAAGTCAAAGTGCTGTTTTACTGTCTGCGTCCAATCAGCAAAGTCCACCAACAATACCAAAACAGTTGTTCACCCTATTATGTATGCCTGTGGCTATTTATAGCATCCATACCATCTATTCATCACATGTATTTGTAAGGCAGCGTCAGCAGTGTTACCAGAGTCATCATAATTAAAATGCCAGAGGAATGATCAGCAATTAGATTACAGAGCTCTGACGAAAACAAAGTAAGCGATGGATAAAATAAACAGATGAATAACATTTGGAAGGGCAGCTACACAGGTCTCTCATCTTATATTTCATGCCCTCCTCATCATACCACCTGCAGCTGGTTGTAGGATAACTGCATGTTCACCTGATCTGAAGTCTGAGGTGTGAACACTCTCACTGCACAAGTGTCTTTTGTGATAACTGGTTCATGTGTGAATAATATTGGATGCCTTGATTTTGTGTGTACACATAATTTATACATTTGGCCCAGAGTTCTTATAATTGCAAAGGTAAAAGCTCTCTTGATCTGGCTGCAGGTTGATGTAGATCAATTGACGAAATGTAACTGTTTACTATCAGACCCCTGCTGATGCTGGGCTTACTGCAGGGCTAGGCAACATAAATAATGTAAATACTGATCATAAAAGAAACATTTCCTCAATAAGAAAACAAGAAATTTTAATATACTGTTAAATTATGCTGCTTGACAATGTACTTGAAAGTAACTGAACACATCACACAATCTGCATTTCCTACTGATAACAGACAAAACACACATGCTGGTGTTTTAATGGCAAAAGAGACAATGCTGATACACTTGGTCAGACCTTGTGGATTTTAAGTGATGAATGGAAATTATCTAAGATGTGAGCATTTTACATTAAAGGGCTTAAAAATATTCTTTTGCAAACAAAACTAAAAGTTTTAGTTTGTTTTTGCATAACTTGATGATTTAAATAGAACTCTTTTTGTAGCTCTTACAAATCCAGGACATTTTTTAGGTTATGAGAATTTTAAGCTTATGGAAATCTTAAAGCACTAAGAAACTTAGACTTAATTATATTTATGCAATTATCATGGCAGGATTTTTTTAATGTTTTATTACCCAGCCTTTGTATACTATTGATTTCTTTTATTTATAGCATTGATTCTCTTTATTTGTCAATAATCAGCTCGTTTGCATGCATGGCCTCACAATAGGCAGGGCCCTGAACATCACATTCTCAATTATATTTTATAATTTAATATCTATATTAAAAAGATTCAAGAAATTCAACCATAGATTAAATATATATTAGAGTCTTCTGAATGTATGCATATCAAGCGGCAAAATTTTATAATAAGTTTAGATTTTGATTTTAATTTATTGTCCAGAGGGATGGATGGTTTCCCAGCCAGCATAACACGGAAACACAGACTAACATAAACGTAACTTAATATTCCTACTTTATAATGCACTATGTGTTTATCCATCATTTTATTTGAGTGCGTTTATTATTATTATATATTATGATAAATGCACTTAAAAAGGTTGTCAAAATCCTCCTTCTTAAGTCAAAAATAATGCACATGACAAGTAAGCTCAACTTTTTTCTCCAGATATTTTGCACAAAATAAGTGAGGAGTAAATGAACTGCATTTACACAGCTCTTATCTAGTCTCTCAACTATCTTTATCAGAGTCATCAACTGTTTGGGGTCCAATATCGAGCCCGAGAAACGCTTAGACAAACAGACTGGAAGAGTCAGGGATCAAAGTAAGGGCTTTCTGATAAGAAGATGACTCGCTCAACCTCCAGAGATTCAGCAGACTGTAACATCATCATGGTAGTCACATGATCCAACTGGGATGACGCTGGAAACAAAGTTATTGCTCTGTCGAGTGTTGTAGTTCTTGAGTGATTTGTTTTCTGACTGCACTCTTCCTCCTGCACAGCCTTGATACTTTGTGAGGAGCTGGTGAAGACTTAATCCCAGTAAATATTTAATGCTGGGTGTTTTTTTGTGTTTGATAGCACAGCTTGCCCCCGTGCATACGCAGGCCCTCTCATTCTGGCCTGGAAGAACAAGGAGGACAAACTCTGGCCTGCCTTTGCCACTCATTCGATGCACTCATCCATGCAGCCTCCCTCCTTCGCTCTCTCTCACCCCGTCGCTCTCCGCTCTGCCCATTAACTTCAATTAATGTGATGGTTCATCAGTGGTGGAGGACTCTGTCACAGGGCTGTACCCCACTACTTATCTGATTACTCTTAATGGGAGAAAATATGATAAACAAATTCAATTATCCCTGACCTATTTCCAATGGTGGGGACTGGATTATTATTATTATTGTCATCTCTGAAGTATGAATATGAAGGGAACTAATTACCTTGGTGTCACATTATGGATGGACAGGGTATGTAAATATATTTCATATTCATGGTGATGAACTGCTCTGCATTGTAAAGGCCAGCGAGGGAGTGAGAGATCCTGAAGATGAACACCCCCTGTTGTGTCCTCAGTGGCCATCAATTCTTCACCGAGAGCGGCCTTCATCCGCCTGTATCGATGACGGGAGCGTGTGTTCCCTGGATTCCTCCAGCAACCGCACAAATGATGAAGACAGATGGATATAGATTTAATTAAATCCAGACCTGACTACATGAAGATTGAAGGGGGTAATTGAAGATGAATGCACGCTATGGCTGCTAATACAACTCCTTGTTTGATTCCTCATTTCAGGATTTTTTTTTTTCAGAAATGCTTTGCAGAAAATGAAGCAGGAGCTACATGTAATTCCAGGCTCAAATGTTTTCATCCTCAAATTGATCATTCGTACAGTTGTTGTAAAAATTAAAAACAACAACAATAAACTTCATGACAATACCATGATAACACACCAAGAGAGAGGTAGTTTAGTTCTTGTAGAGCTGCTTTTGTTGGCATATAGAAAAAGGCTATTAAGTAGATTCACTGTTTGTGACAAAGGCTACATCAGATACATTATATATTATTTCATTATAACATTATATACATTAAATATTTGAGTGAGAAAAAGTGGCTAGATGACTATCTGTGTGGAAGGAATTATTTATAAGAAATATCACAATGATGTAGCTCCCCTGGAAGTTATAGAGAACTGAGTGTCTTAAAGCTCATTGTTTGGGTTTTTGTAGCCTTTAAACTGTTCCCTATCGGTGATTATGAAATTTAATGTTATCTTAAATTCTACTTTTCAACAACATTTCTGTTCAGCAGCTGTTTGCAGCAGAGAGAGGCTCAGATAAACCCGCCGTTCATTACCTGCCCAGCACCAAATAACAAATAAGCTAATGAACATTAAGCAGTTAAAGAGTCGAATATCTTTTGAAGGAGCTGGTGAAGAAAACAAAAGAGAACAAAACAGCAGTGAATATGGGACCTAAATTCATCAGGTGGACACAAAGTAAAAATGAATGCAGTTTTTTTCACATTACCGACACTAAGCGCTCTTATTAATCACCTTAAAAGTTGGTAATGCAGTATTGTTTTTTTTTAAACCATCTCTACTGTCCTAGAGCTGCTAAAAATCTACTGGCACAGCTTTAAGTGGCATTTTAAGTGCCATCTGAAGTCTCCTCATTATGATTTCACTTGGTTAAAATTGCACTAGAAATAAGATCATTAACAGTACATAAGATTAGTGAAGTCAATTAGCAGGTGCTCAATATTAAGACAAGTTTAAGACTGTGTGCAGAATGAAATGACTTGTTCAGATGGCTTCCTCATCACGGCATGATGTCTGTGGAATAGCATGGGCTCCCTCTGTTGGCCGCTGGCTCTACCAGTGATCCAGGAGATATGGGGCCAGTGTGACTGTCACTGGAGATAAATGAGGGTCCAGAAGTGTTAGGACCACTGTTCCTGCTCCATTTTAAAACAGAAAAAAAAACATCTTCAGAGATGAAGAAATTCACTTGATTTAACCTCCGCTGAGAACCAGTCACTGCTATTCTAAGGACATGTGCTTCCTTATATTGAGCTGCTGACTGCTGGTGTTTAAACCCTCGTGTGCCTGCCTTTCTTTCTCTTTTCCTTTCCTCTTACACAATCTTCCCTCTCTGGTTCTCTGTTTGTGTGTATAAGTGTGTGAGAGTGTGTGTACATTTCTCTCTCTGTCTCTGAATACGCTGGCGCTTGTGTCTCGGAGAGTTCACTGACTCTAAAGGATCGATGAAGGGAGGAGATTCAGAGCCAATTATTTTCAGCTTAATGGTCCCTAGGGTGCAGGGGTGAGCAACAACAAAACGCCTTCAAGAGACATCAATTCTGGACAAGCCAGCTCCTCCATCTCTGCACTGCCACAGTGTGGGCATCAACTCCCAGCTCTCTGGAGGAGAATGAAGCGCACACTGCAACACAAACTCTGCAGATATGAACACACACACACACACACACACACACACACACACACAACACACACCAGCAGCTGGAAAGTGTAAACTCGGAGCGTCACTACACCACAGTGACAGAGGATGCTTCATATAACTATCAGCACTGAACCAGGAAAGCTGCTTGATGGCAAACAGATGCAGGAAAGAAATGCGCTCAAGGATAAGGAACCGAAAACGACTTGAGTCAAAGGAGCGTTCCTTGGTTCTTTTGCATCTCTGTATCTTCTGCATGTTGCCTTTGGTCCCCACACATTACAACATGGCACGAAAATCTATTTGACAGCTGCTGGAAATATATAATTCACCACAGATAACATCTGGTCTACAGTCTTCATTTATTTCTCAAAGTTATGTCATCGTTTCATGATACTTGGTAACTTGAAGGCAATAATTATTTTGCAAACACTTTCTTGGTGCTGCTTTCGTGTGCTTCTAGGAAGTCTGAAACCTGAGTCTCAAGAGTTCACTCAGGAACTGCAAAATTGTATCACAAAAGCTATAATTATGATTTTTCAGGCACAAATGCTTAACAATACCTTCATATCTTAAAAGCTCAGTTATGACACTTTGCTGCCTTTTTTGTCTCATGTGATTATAAACAATGTGTTTGGGTTTTAGATTGTTGGTTGGACAGACAAGGAATTTGAATTTATCACTTTTAGGGACTGTGAAAAGCATTTTCCCTATTTTGTGACGTTTTGTCAGCCAAACAATCAATCCATTAATTAAAAAGAAAATTAAAAAGAAAAATAAATCTACAAGAAGAGTTACCGTATTTGTCAATACATTTGTTTTTTGAATTTAAATGAAGAACTGTCCTCACTTAACTTTACTGCACCAACTCTGAAGACTTTTCTAAACAGCAAGTTTACGGGGTCAATAGGTCCAAACTTGCAAAACTCAGAGATAATGTCAGGGTGGTCTCAAGAGATTTCCTCTCAGACAAAATTAAATAATTGTTTTTTCACTGGTTTGAACAAAAAGCAGATGCTGTTCAGTCTTAATAAAGATGCTGTAACAATTTTCTCTTTATCATTTCGGGTACTGACTTGGCAAAGTGCTTTCATGGCCAAGTGCTGGTGACTTTACAGCAAAATCCCCTCACCTCTGCCAGAAAACAAATTGCAGGAAATTAATCAAGGCAAAGGAGCATGTGATCACTAAAAAGTCAATTAAAACATCATAGTTTTCTGTAACACGCTGAGGTTATGTTACAGTATGAGAGAATCAGTTGAGATTTTTCCTTTAAAGCTCCTCTCTGTGTCTCCCTGCATACATTCCATTCATCTGCACTTTACCTTCATCTTTTGAATGGAATAAAAACAGCTGTTTCTTCTGATAATTATCTTTAAAGATTCGGGAGGTGAGGAACCTGCTGGGCTCGGAACCATCTCCTTTCCCAGGTTTGCGAGCAGCGGGACGCCAGGTTGTTTAAAGCAGTCCCACTGGGCGTCTCTGAGGCGGTGTTCAATGAGGCGCCGCCGGCGACACTTTCCCCCAACAGCTTAGTGCTCATCAACTATTTAGATTTGCACTTAACGCTCCCGGGGAAGCTAACGTCTAGCTGCTGGGGGGGCGGAGGGAGAGGAAATCTTCAGCATAATGGTGAGGCAATGAGCATAAGGATGATTCTTCTCAGGACCCTGCATGGTCAAAATTAAGCCTAAATGAAAAACAATGTAGTGATGGCCAAGTTTTTTCTTCTACAGGGGAGTCAAGGGGGAGGAAGAGGATTGTTTGTGGTCCCATAGGTGCCTTTTCCCAATCAGACCCCTACCCATTTTCTGCCTATGAGTCAGTCTCCAGGCCAGGAGATACAAGGTTTCTCCCTCTTCTGCTTCCTCTACTGTCTTCTAAGACAGTAAAACAGTATCCCTTTCCTGCACACACACACATCCCTCTCTGTGCATTCACTATCATCCCTCCTTCTCTCACCCAGGCTCTCAGACCCCCCCACCTCCACCCCCACCCCATTCTCTGAGACCCTTACTGCTCCCCACCCCCACACCACCACCACCACCACCACCACCACACCTCCTCCTACTTCTCAGTCCTTCCATCTCCATCGCATCCCCAGACTCCCACAAGCAACTCCATGAGGGGTCGCATGATGAATGAGCAGACAGCCAGCAGGACCTCTGTGTGTGCATGTGTGTGTGAGTGTGTCCAGGGAGTATGTATGTGCATGCATCTGTGTGTGTGTGTGTGTGTATGTGTGTGTGTTGGTCAGAGAGTGATGACCACAACTGCCAGAGTGATCACAGTGGGATTCATTACGGCGACAGACAGGGCCGCCTCTGAAACACTGACCGTGTGTGTGTATGTGTGTGTGTGTTGGTGTGTGTGTGTGTGCACATGTCTTGACAGGCCCTCCACTAAAATGGCGTCTAAGGATTACACACTGACTCGGATGAAATAAACAGTGCTCTGTGTGTGTGTGTGTATGTGTGTGTGTGTGTGTGTAGGTTTGATAAATTATTTACATCATTGAGAAAGCAGCGTCGACACTGTTTATGCCCGCACCTGCTCTTCTCAGCGCTTAAAAGATGATTTATGTGTTATGGTCACATCGGATTTCAGCAACTATTGGTCCGGCGTCTTTTGGGACACAAAGTGGTGGTTACAAAGTGCCGCAGGCTCGTTTGGGAGGCGGCACAGCCAGTGAAGAGCGGCATCATATAACTGGACCAGGCAAACTCCTGTCCAGAGAGCTGTTACAGCAGTTTGTTTGCTCTTACACTCAAATGAGTTATGGACACACTAAGGAAAGGAAGGCTGGCAATGCTCGCCATGAATCTTGCAGTGTAAGAAGCTATCATCAGGACAGGTTAACACTGCGAGAAGTTAAAGCCCCTGCTAATGCTCAACTTAGCCTGAATCGGAAAACTTAAAAGCACTGCACAGGGAGAGGAGAGAAACTACATGTATATGCACATAAAAAGGCCTCAGGTTCTAATGCTCAGGGTTTTTTCAATTTTCTCACCACTGGGTCATCTTTCCGTCTGTTTTCAGCATTTCTACTGGAAAGTCTTTCCCTGAATTCACACATTACATACAATTACATAAACAACGCTGCTGATCACTTTTTTGAGTGCAGTTTCACCCATATTGAAAAAACTTAGTCATAACTTACCTACAATGGTGTTTTTCTTTGCAAATGGTTGTCTTCTCTTTGCCTGGGTCCTGGTTTGGGTTGTATCTGTCTCTGAAATGTTTGCCTTCATTGCAGTTCAAGGGAGATGATCAGAATTTCATTTGAGTGTAAAAATGGCATTGATTAAAAAAAAAGACTAAGAAAACATTGCCTCTACTCACTAAACCTAGATGAATGTCTACCATGGGGAATGTCTGCTTAGCTGTTAAAAAATAGGTTTTAGTTTTTAAAAAAAGTGCTGGCATAGATTGATTGCAATGCACAAATTAAAAAACAATTAACATAAAAATAAAAAATAAAAAAACTAATCTGAGACATGATGTGTCTTTGTTAGCTGAAATCCATATTGATTATAAACTAAGAGAAACCAGCAAAGAGATAGCTTAAGTGTGGAGGTGCTAAATCTAAAGAAAAACGCTGGTATTTTCTGTTTGTGCTTTTTCAGTGAATCCAATTAAAAGACCAAAACCAACAATGTGTTCACCTGTCACTAAATACTGTCTGACTTCCCTGATCCATCTGTGGCTCTCAGTTTTACATCCTTTAGTTTCTACTCAAGATGTAAATCTTAAAAACTGGGTCATAAATATGTTGTCTTAATGTATTTAAATGACATGTATGTATCATAGTCAGTTGGAAATTAATATGATCTACCGTGTTTGTCATGTAACTCAGATGAAGGCTTCCATTAAGTATCTATGAAGGATAAGTTGGCCTTTTCACTCTACTTTTTGAAAGTCACAGACAAACTATAATTTTGCTTTACATGCTCATTTACTTGAACTTTTATCCACATCAATGCGTATCTTAACAGAATGCCTGCGTTCACATGAAGTTGCACAGACATTGCTCTGCTGTAGTGAGCAGAATGTGAGACACAACTTGTCTTAGCTTCAGATTGCATCATTTTCCCCCGTAGTATCTCCCAACATGTCCCAGATATCAGTCTCCTGCTGCAGACAGGGGTGTCACAGCCGGATTTACATACAGCCCCAACAACACAGACACCCAGCGGTACCACATCGCCACACACCAGCTCAATATTTCATAGCCGTATGAAATATGCCCGAATGTGTGCACGGCATCTGCCATCTTTGGGGCTGTGCAGCCCCCAGGAGGCCCGTTTGATCTGTAATTGGGAAGTGTGCTGAATTAATCAGCAGTTTATCCACTTTTTAATTGAAATAACACTTTCAGAAAACACTGATAACATGGAGAACAGCACCACTGATCCTTCCCATATTGTCTTTTGCCTATTGTCAATGCTCGCTAATGGCCCACTGAGATTCAGGGGAAAAATTACAATGGTGACGGGAATCTGAAAGAGCTACTAAAGAGAGAAATATCTTTACTGTGTAGTCGAAACATTGTCTGACTGCTCCACAGAGAATTCATCTGATGCTCTGTTTTTTTTTCAATGTTCTGTTGTTTTTGGGCTTCTTCTGTTGATTTTTCATCATATTCCTACTCGGAAAAAAAGGGTAAGTACTCTACAACTGTGAGATTACATTGGAGTCAATGATCCATATAGTCTATTTTGCATTTTTTCCAGTGATGCCTGTCAGTGCTGCCACCCGCAGTCCTTGGACTGTAACGTCTCCACATTGTCCATGTCCAAACATTTTCTGTCCTCCACCAGTGGGGTGTCATTCTTCAAATCCAAATCCAAAAAGATGTATCCTGTTGTTACTTTCTAGTTATTTGTGTTTGTAAACTCATTTAGCTGCACTGTCAGTGTTACTCATGTGAAAGTAGAGTTTTAAGTTGAGCTAATCAGTATTTTTTTTATGTATAAAGTTAAATTGATGATTGAAACAAACAGGTATATTTTCAACCATCAATTTAACTTTGGAGTTAGGAACTTATAAATCCAAAACAGAGCTAAAAGAGGAGTGGACATTGGATTTTAGTAGTAGACACAAACACAACTCTAAGTAAATGCTCATTAATCTGTAACTACTGGATGTATATTAACAACTGTTTGCTAACAATTTCAGCATGACAGCTAGTTTCCAGCTGGTTTCACTGCCCTCACATGGCTGACAAAAACAAAAAAAAAAATAAAAAATGGAGCTTTATAAGAAGTAAGTCTATGGGAGTGTGTGTGTATGTCTGTGAAGGAGGATTTTTCATAGTGCTCCCAATGGTCAGTCTGATTGATTTTGGAGTGTGTGTGTGTCCCCAGATACTTTCTCTCTCTCATTTCAGTGTCATATGAAAACAAGCACTTCAAGCACCAACAGAGAAAAGCAGACATGTGCAAAACGGGGAGTCCTTGTGATGCAGTTTAAGTGCCATTATGAATTGCCTCAAAAACTGGATATGGAGAGCAGGAGTGTGAGCAGAAAAACAGAGTGGGTGGATGCAGAGAAGTTTATAATGTTTATAAATAAGCCACTGAAACCATACTTGTCTGAATTCACCTTATTTTAATCATGTATGCCTTTTTTATCATCAGAGGTAATGTTACAGGCACTGAGACAAATACTGCGTGTAAACATACGTGTAAACAGTGCTGGTGACCTTGAAAATCATGTGACATAGTGTGGTTTGTCTATAGTAGTTCTAACATTTATGCTTCAAAATCTTTTTATTTTAAGTCATATTTAATTGCTGCCGATGAGGTGACAAGAGATGACAAAAAGGAGCTTATAAGCTTATGAGAAGTGCACAAGAAAAAGTTGACATACCCCTGAGAGACGAGAGTAATGTGTCAGCAGTGACTTACTTTCAATTTCAGGTAAATATTAACTCAGTATTATAGTTTTTTGCTGATTGTATATTGTTGGTGCGATGCAGAGTGCTGCTGCCAGGCCATTTCAGGCCCTCTTGTCCCCCACCCTGAGAAGCAGCCTGGCTGCTGTCTCACCACTTTGCAGCTGCAGGTGCCTGGCAGATGAACTTGTAGGTTGCAGAGTTTTGGCTGCTTTCTAGCTTGCAGATGCCTTGTAAACTGTGCCAGAGCACATCAAGGGTGATGTTTAGTATTGAACCTGCACCGATTCCCAACTTTAAAGCACACATAATGCTGGATAAGTATTATCTGTTAAATCATAAATAATACCCTGTCCACACTGATTTATTAGAAGGTGGGGCAAAGCTAAATATTCAGGTGAATCAAGTACCTGAGTTGCTGTACTTTTTATGAGTTTGCACCTGAGTTCCACAATCTGTCTATCATATACTCACACAAAAACACACACACAAATATTAAAATATTAATAATTAAAAAAAGACAATAAAAATATAATGTCTAAAAAGTACTGCACAGGACACAAACTCTTGTCTCCTGTAGGTACTACATGTGAAATTCTATTGTGAATAAAACTCAAAATGATGTGTTTTTTCTCAGACAGTGGCAGAGATCAAAAGTATAGCTAGAACAAAACTGAATTTTGTCCCTATTTTATCAGGTGACCAGCGAGACAACTTCTACCAAGCAACCTGCACAGCTTCACATACAAACAATAAGTCTAACTTCTTGTCTTAATACAATTGTTCTTTCAATATTTCAGTCATTAATGCCAAACATACTTTTAGCTGTATTTTAATGGGTCATTACTGGAAAAAAGCATAAATAAAAGCTTAATCCATTTTTAAAGGGAAAACAAATATGCTTGGTTTTAATGAGTGGATGGCAATTTCATTGGTAAAAATTTGACACATTTAACACAATGCACATTATCTTTGTGTGTATACATTCAGAACAGCATGCTGTGTCAGTGCTGCACAGGTTCACAGGTCTATTAAAAAACAGAAAGTGTCCATATAAGTGTCCTTTCAAAATGGAACAGAAAAGGTTCCAGTTAAATGCCTGTGATGTTGCCATATTTATATTAATTGCAGCGATTGTTAACCACAACCCCCCTCCAACAATAGCCATAGCGGAGGTGATATGATAAATTTTTGCGGTGGAGATCAATGTCTGGTGGCAAGAAGTGAGGGAGGAAGGGAGCGAGTCTCATTGTTCTGCTCTCTGTGTTTCCACTCTTTAAGAGAGATCCCCGGCTGCTCGTATGACGGATGGCAACCATTCTGGAGTGGCCGTTTGGTACTTGGCATCACAGCGGATTGGGAGCCCGGGGCCGTCAGGTCTGAGATGGCGGCTGTCCCCGGTGCTCTCCAGACAGGGCCCCTAGGGGACCCGGCTCTGCCTGGATGGAAAGGAAGCACCATAAATCAGCCTGTCTGGGGGGCTGTGCTATGCCTCACCATCCATCTCAGGCCCCGCTCCCTGATGGGGAAGACGGGGCAAGAGGGGTTGGAAGGCAGAGAGTAGAAGAGGTTCACATACCTGGGGAGAGGGAGGAAGAGCTGCAGGGAGATAGAGCAGGGCAGGGGTCTCTACCATCCCAGTGATCCAGTAACTTAGAGGCCAGGAGGTGTTGTGAAGAGAGGAACCACCAGAGAGGCCACACCAAGAGAGACCCAGAGAAAAGAGCAGCTAGCTACTTTATATAATGGACTTTGTACAGGATATGTTAAAAATAAAAAAGCTTTAAGTGTCCAGTGAGTAGGAATAAGGCAAACATATTGGTTGATACTGACTAGAATTTTTAGAAGTTTTATAATATTAACATTAATAATCAACCAAAATACTTTGTTGTTTTTTCATGAGTTTAAAAAGAGCACTTCATGTTTACAGAGAGTGCAGGTCCCCCATGTTGCATCGCCATGTTTCTGCAGAAGGCCAAAATGAACAAGCAAACCAAAAACTGGCTCTAAAGAGGGCCTTTTTGCATTTTTCACAGCCACGATAGGCTCTCCCACACACTTGTGATGAAGGATTGTGGGAGGGAGAGTTAATTGTAGTCTGCAACCTTACTGTTAGATGCTCTTAATCCTGCACACTGGTCCATTGTGCGGATTTTAGACCTGAGAACACGGCAGCAAAGCTTACTGCCACTCTATCTCTGCTCACACAGCCTTCGGCATAGATAATATTCCAAACATTATCTGACTACAGAGGAAAATTAACATGTTGATGATGATGGTGAACCACCTTTGGACTTCATCATCCTTCATTCTTGAGGAAAAAAACAATTCTTCCTTTACATCTTCAAATCAGTTAATTTATTTTATCAAATTAGTTTGTGTTGTAGAACTGAGGGACAAGCTTTACATCCATTTTGCTATTATTGTTAACGGATTGGATCCAGAACTCATACAGACCCTCAACAAAGGAGGGAACTTAAACATATCAAAAGAGGAGGGTGAACTTTGTAACACTGAAGAAAAGTTTGCTTTTAAAATGATTAAGGACACTTAAAAACTTAAAACTGTATATCAAAAAGTTACGTGCTTTGCATATTTTAGATGATTTTATAAAAAATATTTGTAACACTGAAATATTTTGTATTGATGGTTTATGTAAAGTATTATTTTAATTACTAGTAATGGAAGCTTAATAAATAATGGAAGCTTAGGTTGTATTTTTTGGTCTTTTTTTTATTTTGGAAAAATCAACTGTTATTAAGCCACTGATTTTTTTGTCCTCTGATCATCCTTAGCCCCTTACTTAAGCCTCGACACTGGTTCTATAATAACCCTATCCAGTGATCACAAAGCAGGCCACACAGGGGACAAAATGGAGGAAGAAAATAGCTCTGAGGAGAACTGTATTATTGCATTGTATGATTGCTGGCCATTTGGGAGGCAGCAAAAACAAGCAATAAACACAAACCTGATATACCTGGCAGAGGTGAATTTTAATATTCTTTATTTTTTAGGAAAAAGGTACCTATTTACACATCCAGTGCTTATGGAGCAATATTAGTTTTCTTTAGAGGTCCTGTTCCTTTTTACTTTTCTTTACATTCTGGTTTGGTCCTCAATAACTGCTGAGAAAAATACCTGGTTCTTAAGATGCTAAATGCTCAGCAGTGTTTACCAGCTACTTACTAACTTTGTCTATCCTCTGCTTTTACTTAGCAGGTAGTGAACAGTGGGGGGTTCACCAGAGCTTTCTCATTAAAAAAGGCTGCCTTCTTCTCCTGGAAAACAGCAGTGATGAGAACTGTGAGACTTAAACAAAACAATAAACTGCAGGGTTGGGAATAAATCTTTGTGGTTTGTCACTATGAGCAACCCCTTTCATAATACACAAAGTCATTTAATCCATTTTTAAAGGGAAAGTTTGATGCCTTTAAAGTGGCTTTCCAATCAGTGTTGCTGGTAAATGTAGTTGAATAAGGACATAAATTGACAAAGAGAGATGAGTTTTTCTGTTGCAAAATTTGTTCTTCTTCTCACACCAGTGATGTCATTGGTGTTAGAATAGAATTTTAGGTACTTTCAGCTTCCGTAACCAGGGGGCGAGATGCCTCTTTGCTTTTGCTGCACTCTTTAGGTGTGGGTGTGAGGAACTAAAGCATAATGAATCCTGTTACTTAGAAGTACTGACGACAAAGAATTCAGCTTTTATGGTCATTACAGCAGGCACTGAGCTAGTGTCTGATCAGACATCAGCATTAAATTTTCACTTAAATATAAAAACATGGATTAAGAAGTTACACTTACATGTGTAGCTTTTCTCATACCAGATCTGTGAATGAAAAGTACTGGAAGATGCAATTGGACTTACAAGTGCTTTTACTTTTCTGTTATTGCAATTTACACACTCACCTAATTTTTCCATTAGGTCAGATTGCATGTTTTAAATTTTCATTGTAAAAGTCTACCAGTAGCATAAATCTAAGTAGCATTAGTCTTTAGAAAAGTATCTGGAATGGCACTCCTAACTTAAATGTAATGTTAAGTGTTACTACAGCCACTGATGGTGCTTGTTACTGAGGTCTGAAAGGACGGGTTTCAGTGCACGAGTACATATCAAAGGGTAACAAGAAGTGATTGAGACTGATTTTGATTGTATGAGTGACAGTTTGTGTGTCTGAGAGCATTCATGTGCATGTATGTATGTGTTTGTGCCTGTGGCAGTAGTAGGGGTCGAGCAGAGAAAGCTTTCGCTCTATATCTTCAAACAGCGGCATGATTCTATGCAGCAGGACCCTGCAGACGGTGGCAGTGCCGGGGGCTGCCGGGTTGGCTGAGAGGAGTCACACTGCTTCAAAGAAACAAGACTCAACTGCAGGGCAGAGCATCTGAACCAAGCACGCGCCTCCACCCTCCAACCACCACAACAAGGAGGAGAGTTGGGGAGGGGGGGTGACTTCTCTATTCGCCGCTGCATAACTCTCTCTCCAGTGCAAACAAGAGAGAAGAACTAAAGAAACTACCATTACAGCCCGTCACGCAGCTTAAACATCCTGCTCCATCTCCCTCCATCTCTCCTCCTGGGAATGGAGAACCAGAAAATTTGCCGAAAGCTACAAAATAAACTAAAAAAGAAACATTTTCTTAAAAAAGTGTTCACACAGAATGAATGAGTTCACATGTAGTGCTCTCAAGTTTAAATCATCGTAGAAGCCGTATTTGGGATTGTAAGAGTGGTGGTAATAATAGTTGGGGTAGTTATAGTAGCACAGGTATAGAAACAGATACTGTAGAAGTTCTTGGCCCAGTTTAGTGGCAGAAATAGAAATGATAGCTGTTCATGCAATTAGTAAAGGAAATACAAGAAATCTGGTTGTGTAAAAAAAATAATAGAGGTGGTAATAGCTGTCTAAAACAAGTCACAATGCACTTTTTACCAAATAATATGCGGTTTAAAACATTTAAATAATTTTTGAGTAAATAACAATTCAATAACTTGGGGAGGATTAAATCATTCTATTTAACGCCAAGAGTGTATCCACAGTCCTTACTTTCATAGCTTTCAGCCACATCTGTCTTCATTTAACAAAATGCTGACTTAGCTGTCACCAAGCATGGACTTTTGGTCATAACAAAAGTCATAACAAGTTGTGACATTTGAGACAGCAACCTCCGTCTCAGCTCATAAAGTCTCTGCTGTCAAATGTTTTTGTTGTCCGGGATCACACTCAGTTGGTGTTGTAAGTTTTTGGAGGTCATTTCATCTCTTTATAATAATCTTTACCATTGCATTCATGTGATGCTCCACACAGCTGTCACATGACGGTGGCAAACACCAAAACATTTTTACCTTTCAGAGTAGTCTTATTTTTATATTATACGTGAAAGGCACTTAAAAGCTTACACTGGGTATAAGTTATTGAGTTTACATTATTTCTTATATACACTCTATGTATGAAAAGGTCACCAACAAATCATCATACTCCCAAAATGTAGTACAAGATGAGTCTTTCTGTGTATTTCCACAATTTAATGTAGGGGCTATATGTCCTGCAATCACTGGTGGCTGAATAAGTCATGTTAACTATTTTTTATTTACTGTGACAGAGAACTAATCACCTAGTACATTTAGATGACATTAGAAATAACCAAATTATTGTATTAGTCTGACTAAAACTGGACTTTTATAATAAAGCAAAATATTAAATTTTGGTCTGACTGAAATCACATCTAATTTCTAGAAGTCGCTCTAACACACCCAGATAATGCGGTTGGAAATCAGTTTTCACTCAAATGTATACGCTTCAACTGGACCCAAACTGACTGAGGCACTCTGCATATGCTCCACGGTTCCCATCCTGGCTTTAACCCAACAACCCGAACAGCATAAATTCACAGAATGAAGCCAGGGAGTAAAAAAGATGAAGCTATCAACAACAAGAGCTTGAGTAAGAAGTCCACATTTTTGGACAGATGAGGAGACAAAGTTTAAGTTGTGTTACCTGAAGGAGTTGAATGTAACCAGATTAAGTATATGACGTAATAGGTTAACCAGAAAAGGGTTCAGCTGTAACTAGCTGAAAGGGAGCATATCACATCCTACTGTAGGGGAGTCAGACATGCTTCTGTCCATAAATCAATTCTCTCGCAATGTATGTAAACTGGGACAAGAACAGTTTTACAATTAAATGGCCTTGCTGTAACCATAGTTCAACTTTACCGTGCATGTAAACATTGTCACCACTGGTGATGACTGACATGGCATAAAGGAGAGTAACTTACTAAACTAATTTTGGTTTGGTTTGAGCAAACTTCTCACTTAAGAAGAAAAACCACCTGTCCAACTGTGGCTCCATATGTACAGAATAACCCCTCAGAGCATTGTGAGGCTTTGTAACCAAAAGCCATACTGGATCATTGTCCAATAAGAAGTTAATAGGTGATCAAAGCTAATAGGCAGACTTTGCATAAGCAGGTTTGTCAGCAATAAAATTTCAACTTAATTCAAATTTTCGTTGGTGATCATCACTGAATCATTACAATTAAATTTCAGTAAATGGATGTGATGAGTTTCAAGACTCTAAATGAAAGACAGTTTTAAGGGGTTAGTGTTTATATGAAGAAGTCACAGCTGTAGTAGTAGTAGTGCTAGTACTAACAGTGACAGCTCCACTGGCACTGAGAGGAGTCACACAGCTTCAAAGAAAGAAGAGACAAGTGCAGGGCACAGTATCAGATCCACGCATGTGCCTCCACCCTCCAACCACCGCAACACAGTGACTTCTCTATTCAACGCTGCCTAAACCTCTCCAGTGCAAACAAGAAAGAAAAAGTGCAAAAGTTACCATTACAGCCTGTCACACATCTTAAACACCCTGCTCAATCTCCCTCCATGTCTCCTCCTGGGAGCGGAGAACCAGAAAATGTGCCAAAAGCTACAGAATAAATAACAGAGCTGGATGGAGGGGTGGGGGGGTTCTTGCATCAAATGAATGCTAATTCCCCTCATCAGCACCACCACTGCACCCCACCACCAACAACTTTGTTCACATATTGATGCGTTCTGCAATCAACTTCAATGGCACGAGCCATCTTGTGGGAAGAGAGGACTATCAAGCCAGGGAATGGAAGAGAGAGAGTGAGAAAGTCAAAAAAAAGGGGGAAAGTGAAATGGGGGTCCCAGATTATTTCTTCACTCAAGCCCAACTACTGCTTTCATTAGCCCCCCCATTAATTAGCCTCCTTGAGCTCATTTGCAAGTCAATGGCTGTGGCTGTAGGACCGGCGGCTTTGAGCCGAGCGCCCCTGTGATCTCTGGGTCCTCCAGCCCCTCCACCCCTTACACACTGGATGCAAGCCTTCCTGACAATTAGTACAAAAGAGATTCATGCTCCGTATAGCCAATACATTATTCATATTTTCTCCTCACTTAAATAAATCATAATGTTCTTGAGGGTTTTACTTAAACAACATGCTTTCTCTTCCTCTCTCTCCTCACTACAGCCAGCTCTCTTAACTAACATCCAAATGTAATATGTTTGCAATGACCTTGCCCAATATTGGGGTCACTTTCTTAACAGTGCAAGAGAGGTAGGTTCCCCATTCCCCCTTTAAGATGATCATTATATGTCTGAGAAAAGAGGACAGTTTGTCCATTAGTGTACCCTCTCATATCTAAAAGGACAGATCAGACCCCCCGCCTTTAACTTCTAAAAATTGCAGTTTCATATTTATCAAAACAGTGTCCCACTTTTTTAAGGCATAGCCGGTTTTGATGCTTCCAACAAATCAGCCTTTTTTCCCACAGACGCTTGGGTTGAAAGTCCTCCTGAGTTCTGACTGCTCTTCTCAGAACGCAAGGCGAGTCTTCATCTAGAGGATCGCAGGCCTCAATGCCTCTTATGTCCTCTGCATTGATCTGTTAGCAGTGTTGTGCTGGACGAGCGTAGTCTGGACAGAGCAGAGCAGCTGTCTCAATGATTTAGCAGCCCTTTGTACTATTATTCATCTGACTGGAGGGAGTCAGTGTCCAGCTGAGGGCCTGCATCTTTTATGACCACTTGCAGTCCATTCAGACAAAGGTACTTCCATGGAATACTTTCGGGATCCACAGCGCATGTATATTAATGTCCATGGCTGCATATTTATTTTGAACATCTTTATTTCATTATGAAAATAAGAATGTTAGCTGTGCTAAGATAGCGATTTCTTTGATTACCTTTTAAATCCTCTGCCTTACTTTTTCCCTCTTGTTGACGTTGATGTCATGAGACAGATGCTGTCATACTTCTTGCCACACTTGTCATGTTAGTTAATCCATCAATGCCTGTCTGACAGCTGTCTCTTTCAGTTGCAAACTTCGCCGCTCATTTGGAAAGTTGCACAGTGCGCTTCAAGGTACATAATCCTCCACTTTCTTCCTCAGAAGTTCCTCAGCCTCACTTTGGCTGTTGTATATCTGAGTGTTTTACTCCGGCATCTAGTCCAGAAGATCTGAGGCTTCACGTAGACACAGCTGGCCTGTCACTTTAGACTGGGTAGAAACAGGTAGTGCAATTAGCCAGCAGAGAACATGTTTATCTGTCAGCCCAAAGACAGGATGGGATGGCTTGGTTGAGGAGGAGGAGGAGGAGGGGGATCGCACGGCCCTTTTAACTGTGTACAGGCTATTAGGCTATTTCACAGCACTCATTTTCAGATACAAAAAGGGGAATGCTGGTGCTTCCATTGCCTCCCCCCCACACCCAATTAGGAAAAGAATCCCCCTTCTTCAGCATTTATTACACCTATTCAGTATTCTGGATGCTACTATCAGTTTTCCATAACTAGGCTGCACAAAGAGCAAACGCTCCATTTGGTGTGATTTGTTGTCCCGCTTGACCACTTCTTTGTTTCGGCGGGCTGGCTAAGCGCTGTGGAATGGGGCATCCCTGCTGTTTTATCAAGTCTGCTGAATTCGTAATGAAATAAGTGAGGGTGACAGTGACAGTGGAGGAAGGAGGAGCGGGGGTAAGAGCAACAGACCGCCCTATTTGAATCATTTAGGCAAGATGCAATTACGGCTGCGCCCGGCACGGAGGAAACAGCCCATTTTAAAGGCAACACAAATCAATGAGCACAGCGATGGTGATATGTTTGACAGAAGTGCCTGTTAGTGGTATATGGCTGCTCTCGAGGATCATTACACAGTCTGTAGACAATACATTATCACCAAAAGAGAGGAATGAAAACAGAGCAGTGGGAGGCAAGGGGGGGCCGCTGGGCCATCTGTATTATGGCTTTGGACTGCCATTTGAAGATGGAAAATGACACTTGCTTTTCACATCTGCAAGCCCTCTTGTATTCTTCGGTACTTTTGCACACTTTAAGGAAATGGATTATTTCAGGGTGTTCAATTTTATGACTCAAACTTTATGCTGTGATCGCATTAATTGTGAAGAATCCACAATGATGGTAAAGTCAAAACAAGAGGTGTGAGTTCGTATGTGGCCCTATATAGTTTTCCTATGTGAAGGCCACCTCAACAATGTGGTAGTGTGCTGCAAAGTAGAGTACATTAATTGTATGTGTGTTAATGTGTTAACATTCCTGTGAGAACCCTGTTCGGCAGTGGTCTCAGTTTTTTGATCAATTTCTGTTTCAGAGTTGCACTGAATGTTTCGACCTAGTATACCTGCTTAAAGGTCTAGTTTTGTCCAAAATGTATATAATGTTACTATTGTCTTGAGTTTAACTGGGATACTGTTATTAATCAGAATAAAAATTTGTTCTGGTCAGATATGTGCAAACATAAATGCTCTCAGGGTACCAACAGTAGAATTGGAGATGGACATAATGCTAAAAATAAGCAGTAATTGATTTGATTTCCATATCTACAGCAGGCTGCTTAAGTACAATATTTATTAAATTCCTTGTATTTTACTTAGGTAATTCAACTTTGTGACCCATCTTAGTTTTCTCCATTGTATTTCAGAGGGAAAGATTATTTTTGTTTTTTTTAACTACATTTTTATTACTGCTTTAGAAAATAGTTACTTTCAGATTACTTACACATGCATAGTTTTGATAAAAAATATAAATTAAATAAGAAATCATGATTAATAGAAAAGAGTACCCTTTGGGCGTTGCAACCTTTTCCTTGACCCTCTCCCTCCCATGACCTTGTTGTAGGAGGAGGGTCTTTAAGTGGCTCGAGCTGAATTTTCCCACAGTTGCAACAGGCACTAAAGGATTTGTGATCACCATGAGCTTTTGATGCCTCTTAAGTGAACATGAGTACATATGTGTATGAATTTGAACTGCATTTGTGACTTAATGTGTGAAGCTGTTCATCTCTTATTAAGTTACTGTTTTTCTTTCTGTTCATAACTGATCTTTTCCACTGCTAACTCACTGTACAGCACTGGCCTTAAACATGGTCAAAATGCAACGAAGGATACATTAAAATAGGCCAAATGTGGTTTTGTAGGCAGTGTGAATAAGTTGGTAATTTGTACACACCCACATTTTCTGCGTACAACACCGCTGTTGTTGGTACAAGTACCTGAGACTCAGAGGTGTCATAATGATGTTATGTCCTGTAAACTCATTATCTTGAAGAAAACATGCATGCAAGACATTTTTTGTTGAACAGCGTTTAAAGTTTGCACAAGTGTTTAATGCCAGCTTAATATAACCTGTAACCTGAATTATAGGCATTATACCTCTGGTGAAATTAGCCCTCTTATGAGCAAAAACAAGCAAGTTGACAACATTAACACAGCCAACACTAAGCTAGAGCAACAACTAAATATGTAAATTAGCAAGCAAGCTAATATTACTTATTAATCCAGCAGCAGTAAGTCCATCCCGGTGTCTGTCCTGCAGCTTTTCATTAACAGAAGTCTCACAACAACAACTAAGCCAGTGCGGCTTTTCTCTTTTCTTTTGCTTTGTTACCCTCTTTTGCTTCCTCCATCAGTGTCCTCTTCTGTCTTTTTGCTTTGAGATGCCAATTTAGGCTGCTTCTTGCCTGCTAGGTCTCTGTCCACCCTAGACATTAAAACCTCTTACTCATGATGGTCCAAAGCACCAGAGATAGCAATAAAAAACTCCAGTACTTCCTGGTTCTCCAAGCAGTCAGCTAGCCACACAACTAACAAAGTTAAATAGCATTATCTTCAGAAAACATTAGAGGAAAGTCCAGAAAGTATTTTCTTCATAATGATCTGAAATCACTGATAGTTGATGGTGTCTGTAAGAAACTCAATTCTTCCCTACTGTGATCCTACCTGCTCACTCAAGATATGATGTACATACAGTAACTGGTGATGAGTGACTGACATAGAGACACCATTCATTCTAAAACAAGTCAGAGTACCATCAAAATGATTTTGTAGCTGTTATTTAAATTTAAATGGTTATATAATGTTGCTTTGATGCTGATGTTGGTATGCATACTTAAGGGTAGCCAATAGCTTGACAAAAATAACATAAAGTAATGAAATATGGTCATTGCTGAATCCTTTCTACTCAAATTGTCAGAACGTAGCCAGATGTTTTAATTCTTGTTTATATGACTACTAATCGGATGCAAAAGATTGAAGAAGAATGTTATTGTCCAAAACTCATGTATATGATTCGTATGTGACAACTACATGAGATGCACACTGCGTTAACAGAATTTAACAAAATTTTTATATAGGCTTTGTTATAATACTTGTAATATACGCCTGTAGTGGACAGCATGTATGAAAAAGAGTATTAGGAGAGGATGTATAGTTAATTACCTGTGGCCTCTAGCAGCTCTAATGACCTGATCATTTACATGCATTTACTGGACTTGGAGTCACACCTGTATAGCCTATGTATGAATCTGATGTCATATGTAAATTATAATAGTAAATGTTGCTATTGTGGAATGAATCAGTTCCACAGCTAGATACTTTTTTTTAGTTTGCTAAGGCTAGCAGCTAGCTCAGACTATGAACCAGCAGTATTTTAATGTTTATTTTTTTCACTCAAAAGAAAGGTCAAACCCTGGAAGAAGACAGCACAGCAGAACATGTGCAGGTGGGAAGAGTTAAAAGGAAAACACGAGTATTTACCTGTAGCCTCAGGCAGCTCTAATGACCTGTTCGCCCTCATTCTCCTGCAATTGTCTTCATGGCACTTGACTCAAAAGTCAGATAGGCCTAGTTGTATGAAATGAGACAACCAGTTGTGTGTCACCATGGACTAATAGAGTCTATAGAGTGATATATATATATTTTTAAATTGACTGAGACACAGAGTGTAAATTATAACATTTGCCTTTTGATAACACCAGACATGAAGGGGTCAGGCTGTACTTGTGTAACCACATAGTGAAATATGAGGTAGTTGCTGAAAACAAAAATGTTAGCTCTGAAACAGAGCACGCTGCCACATCAATCCTTTTGTAAAAGTGAGTCATTAGACCTTTATTCAAATCTTTATTTTGCATACATAGTTTGAACCATGTTTAATATTACATTGTTAATGAAAATTAGAAATTTATGGTATTTCAAAGTTATAGATGCTGACAGAGAAGCAAAAGATGTGTTTTTAATGATTTTAATGTTGTAATAATACATTTTGTGGAAAAATAAACATATCAATCACACATTATTGTTCCGAGTAAAATATTTTTCTCTTTCATTAAATACACTATAATGCTACCATAGCTATGTTTACTGCAGTGCTTTTCAAAGTAGCATGCTTTTATTTTCTTGAGCTGACACTTCAGAATTCACAAGTCGTACGTTTAGTTTTTTTTTAAATATTCAACATGAATATATCTTTTACTGTACCACAGGCCCCGTCACATGTTTGTAGAATGCAGTGGTGGGGAATTGAAGATTGTGTTTAAAAACAAAGTCGACACTATTTCAATACCATAATCTCACTGATTGATTAGATAGGTCATTGAACTTTGGAGCATCATTGCATGAGTTTTGACCAATAAAACCAATTATAAATGTATAGTGTATACTTATAAATGTAAAGTATACTTACTTAAAACAACACACACTGCAAAGCCAGTAAAAGGAGTTGGATAACGATTTCTGTGGTTCTGGAGGAAATGTCTGATACAATAGTCGATGATAACGTCAGGGGTTATTTCAGCTAGGGTTCGTAGACTAAACATTTTTAACATAAACTCTGTACATGAACATTACTCATAAAAAAATATCTGGAGTTTCAAAGTTGTTTACCAGGAGTAGAGGGTCTAACAAATTTAATTCTCTAAAGTCCTCCAACCATATGGAAGTGCAAGACAAAATCTTTGGAGTGCCCCTGTAATTTTTTTGATATTTTTCAACCCATCTACAGTCTCATAAAAATACTGTAAAAGGATGTGAGCACGCTGCCAGGAAATCTCTGTGGTGAAACTTACCAAAAGTCATTTTAAGGGCTAGTTTTATTTGGTTGATTTCAGACGGCAAGTCCTCATATGTAATGAGATGGAAGGAAGAGGGGGGAAAATGAAATAAGGACGCCTACTAAGTCAGTTTTGTTGGATTTAGGCTTTTCCAGTTAGTTAGTCTTTACATTAGATGAGCTCCAGTAGCATCCAAGCCCAGTGTTGGATATAACTTTGACTGAGCCCGGCACCTCTGGGACACGTCAAGCACCAGTGCTTTCTCTCTCTCCCATTCTCTCTTTGTGTTCCTCTTTCTCTCTCTGCCTCTCTCTGCCTGAGGATGAGGCCATCTGGTGTATGTTGGTGGAGCCAGGCATGCTGACTGGAGTTGGTGTGGGCCAGGCCAGTCTGAGTACTGGAACACAACTCACTTTGTATATTGCCTTGTTTTGGCCACGGAGCCTGGTTGATCCCCCTCAGCAGAACATTTTACATTTGGAACACTCCTCATTTACACTTGTACAGACGAGCTGCACAGCGGCCGAGGAGTGGCATCATGAATAAAATTATCATATCAAAATATCAGCGGTGAAATTATCCGTTTCTCTGTGCATGTGCCGGCCTCTTTTTCTCGCACAGGGGGCAGAGGAGGAGGAGGAGGAGGAGGAGGAGGTGGTGGAGGAGGAGGGGGAGGAGGTAGACGCTGGGGATTGAGAAGCAACCGCGAGAACTTGTCAGAGGAAATTAGAGGAGGTGTCTGGACCGTGGACTCACAGGCTGGAAAACAGGAATCAGAGGAGAGACCCCCAGACTTCAGTCCAGCCATGTGTAAAAGAAAAGAATCTCTCTCCTCTGTCAGCTTTTTGGCTCTTTTTTTTCCCCGGCTCATCCTGTCAGTAAAGCTTCAGACTGTCAAGTCAACATCGTCCTTACCTTCCTGTGGCATTGCCTCCTAAAGGTGGAGTTCAATATATGTATGACTTAAAGTTAATCCTTTTATCCTGTCTGTTTTCAGGGCATAAGGCCCCTTTTTTGTACCCGACGCCCCCTTCCTGAATGTCTCTCTATGGAGGACTGTGGCTGGCCATTGGAGCTCCATGCAGGTCCACCCCTCATCTATCAGTGACACTACTGGCTGACAGAGCACTTATTCACGCTCACTCATGAATATTCAATTTACTCCTACTTCAAGGGTACAAAAGACATATCTATACACAGGAGAGAGGAGCGGCATCTCTCTCTCTGTTCTTGTGTCTTGCCACATTGCTGTGTTTTCCTCTGCCTACTTCTTTATACATGTATAGCCTAAACATAGGCAGCAATATGCAGGCCTTAATTTCATGCGCATGTTTCATTAGAGGTGTCGACCAGGAGTCTTTTTTTTTTTTTTTGCCTGACACTTTGAGCAAGCCAACACTATCCTGCACCGTTTGCGCAAAGGAAAAATCCCATTTGTCCTTTGTCAGCACAAACACTTTAATTTGAGGCTTTCACTCCTGAGTAAGCAGCAGATCTCCTCAGAAGCCCGGAGAGACACAGGAAATGCATGTGGGTCCTTCAATCTCTCCCTCATCAGCAGAGGCACACCTCATTCTGCATGGCCTCCATGTTTTTATCAGCCAGTCGGGGCATGCATAAGTCAAAAGGAGATTGAAGAGTGCAGGTGTGTCAGTGTATAAATAGCCAACAGGACCAGCGGTCACACTTTTGTTGTAAACTCTTAAAATGCTGCCTGATGCAGAAGAGTTTAGTAGATGCTTTGTTACAGTCTGAAACACAGTTACAAACATAAACCAGACATGAATTTACAGGGTAGACTGAGCTTAAAGCAGGTGCAAAATTTTTGATATGGATGAATTCACAGTATTTTCACAACCTCTTTTGTTATTTTTCATGTGTGAAGGAAGTGTTCATGTGAGTTTAGCACCATGAATGCCTTTGACCAGTGACTTTACAGTATGAAAGTGTGCATTGTTGCAGTGATCACTTCATAATGACAGTAAAGACTCCAAAGAAATAGTTTTTAAACAGAGCGAAGGAGACTGTGACACTGCCTTCAAGCCTGACCATTCAGAACACATGGAAATTAAACCAATGTCTTTTAAAGCAGGCTGAATATTTAAGTTTCCCTGGCTGTTAGTTAAATACTTGCATTTCATTTATTTATTACTTTTTGAGTCAGTTCCTAATTTGTGTGGACTTGATGTGAAATTTACCGCAGCAAGTAATGAATTGAAGAAACCCTGGTAGGTGAACAGGCATTATCATATGTACCATTTAAGAACTCAGGTGTCACATAACAGGTGATGCCCACATTTTAAGACTGATTTAAGGTATTAACAAAGCTTTGCCGTCCCTGAGGTGAGGTATCTTACCTGCCCACGTTGAGTCAGCGCACATTTACTGTATGTAGGGTACACACAGTGTTTGTGTGATTATAAGCTCCTTCACTTCCGACCTCAGTTTATTAAATAAGTGAGTGACTCATTATTTAACTGCTTACACAACAAGTATTAGATGTAACCCGTTCTTAAAAGCCACTACTTCCTTTGTACTGTCTACATTATGAAGTATGTTGCCTTCACCTTCTCCCTGAATGACAATTTATAACATCATCATCCAAAGTTTAGTTATCGCCCTCACAGATATTTTACCTGGTGACCTGTTCAGGCAGCACTGAATACATAGGTATTATAGTCACACAGAATTTCCAGCTCAGTATTTAAGACCGTTTATGACTAATGCCAACATTCACAACCAATGCAAACAGAAGTGAAGCGTATATGTAAAAAGATAAATAGTAAAGATGAGAGGACTGAGCATTTATTAGGGCAAGCAATTTTAATAATGCCATTAATCAGAGGCAGCATAACATGACAAACCAACTCTCATTATATGTATGTGTGTGTGCATGTGTATATTGAAACATTTAAATACTTAATGAATTGCTTTATTTACTATTATATAATATGAGATTTTTAGCACAATCAATTGTTTGTCCTATCTTCTCAAAAAGACCCCGTCCCCTTGTGACCTTTTATATTTAAAGTCAGAACAGACAGATGGATGGAGATGGATTTCAGGGAGACTCTATGTTAATGATGTTGTAACTACATGGCCTACTTAAAAAGCCATAATATAAAACTGACTGAATTGAAATATGGCATTAAAAGGTGAAATTTTACGACAATAGTAATATTGCTTGCTGGCTGTCTCAGTGTGAAGTTACTAATTCATTAGAGCTCTACGAACCACAGCTTTGGGTCTCTACTTTGGCAGCGGGGTAAAAGCGTTATTTTGGCTGCAGTTTATGGGTCCCTGAAAATTCATCAGTGTAATGAAAGGTGATGTTTGTGCTGCCGATGCACGTTGTGACGAGCAGAGGAGTTGACTTTGACTTGTGTTTGTGTTGATCAGTGCTTGTAGCTCTCTAGTTGTGATGAGGACTTAATTAGCTGTTTGTGGACTTGGCGGCTGTGGATTGCATTGTGAATTGCAGCAATGACGCTGGGGCAATGAGCAAACTAAGCGCAGACCTCTGTTCTCATAATTGCACATCTGTTTCCCGTTGCTTGCCTCTGTAATTGCCTCCTCCTCAGTCTTCTCTATGGAGGCTGGCTGCAGGTGACTGCAGGTAAAACGGGACCAGGAAAGCAGTCTGCTCTCTGATCAGCAGAGATACGCAGGGACAACTGGGACGGATGTTTTGACAGCTTCTCCTGGGCGCACACACACATGTGCGCACACACATACATACGCATAACAAATTCTAACAAGTCTTACACCAGAGCACCACCTAGTGGTTTATGAGAGACATGCAGGTGAAACGTGCACTGTAAAAGAAACAAGGATATTGTGCAATGACGGGGTTTCTTTTTTTGACAGACACACACATGTACAGACACACACACACATGCATACACACACACATACATACAAGCACACACACTCACACCATTTCTTTATTGTGCCACATCTGTCAAGTTTTTTTTTTTTTTTTTTTTGCTTTATTACTTGCCTGCTTTACATAAACTACCATTATCTGATATTCTCTAGACTTACAAATGTTGCAGTAAGATACGATATTTGTCTCCAGAGTTATGATCACCTTGGAACCTATAGAATTTTGTGCTATTTTCTACTGCCATCAAGTTCCCCTCATTAGCAAACTCATATGAGATCAAACTTATGACAGAATCGGTCATAAAGAGACTTGAAAAAAATACACTCAGTGGAATAAATTGTCTAATGATTCTTGTAAAAATCCTCCTCCCCTCAAGTTTTGTTGAGTTAAAGAGGTGTTTCCTAAAAAATGGAAAGGGAGGTCACAATTTTACGATTGAAAACAGCACATTAAAAGTGTAAAGAATTCATTTATGACAGTATTGATTATTTTAAAACAAAATGGGCTATATTGATGTGCTGTGTAAAATATAATGGAGCCAATGGATGACATCAATATGTGGACATGCATTAGGATTAGTGGATGTGTTTTGAAGTAAATACATTTAAGTTCATTGAGATTTGACTGTGTTTATAGGTTTACATTTATAAGTAGACATAAATCCACCCTGTCTTTCCCAAATTGCTAAAAATTCTTACTTGGCCTCACCAAATGAAGGTCAAAGATTTTTTAGTTTTAAAGATGTAGGTACAGTGGAGTGATGCTTAGAAATAACATCATTTACTCTGAAAGTTAAAACGTGATGAATTGGGGGGTAAAAAACCTGATAATAATGTCACTAATAAATAAAAGATAATAAACAATAAAATAATAGATAAAGGATGAAAAAACATTTCTCACATCATACAAAGACTAGCAGTTCTTCACACAGTCTCAAAACAAATAGAAGTAAAAATGGATGGTGTTATTGGTCGATTTTTAAATATAAGGTGTTCTTTTGCTACAAAAATAAAGAGTGAAATGTGGCAGGGCAATGTGGTGGACAAGACTTGCAGCACAGCTGTGCAGCATTTTGCCACATGGTGTCAGTGTCCCAAATGAAAGGTTACCACACTGAAAGTCAACTGAGGACGGAGCCTGCATCTCTTTCCCTTTACTGCACCATGCCGTTTGAAAAAGAGGAAAAGAGTACATCCACAGTTATCAGTAAATTTGCCTACTTTTGCAGTTGCAAAGTGTGTTACCAGCTCTTTAAGGTCAGTTGCTTTATTTTAAACTTTATGCATATAAGAATATTGAGAAGTTTGAGATAAGGGTCTTTTAAAGAAATCAACATGGTAAAAGACAACCTTAACAAGCCAAAAAATACATTTCAAATACATAAATGTAAAAATACTTCATGACAAGTAAATGTCCTTCATTCAAGTTTCAGTCAAAGTACTGAAGTATTGCCAGAAAGGGAAGAAGCAGTACTCATCATTTGGGAAGGCATCTGGTAGCATCAGAGGATTGTGCAGTACTTTGTAAGAATCACTCAAATGGAGCTGTTCTAGGTGGCACTGTTGTGCTTGATTACTTGAATCTAAAGAATGTGTCATTTTATTAAATAATTTTATGCTTTATTTTTGTATGAAATATACTTTTTAATGGAATCTATCAAGTTAACGTTGTGGGTAAGGCAAAAAAAACTATTCTAAGTTTAATTTCCTCACAGTAAAAAAACTAGCATAGCCTTTCCTGCACAATTCAACAGCAGTCAAATCAACAAACTATCTGCTGAAAGTCAGAATAATACAAAGGATATTTCTGGTCAAGTCTTCAAAAATGCAAATGTGGATCTATCTAATCAATTAAATCTGTCCCGTGTCATATCCCATCTAAAGTGGAGTGGGACAATAACTGTGATTTTTGATTTTGAACAAAATGCTGCTGCTTTTAGACCCCTGTATCAGTGAGATCCCTTGTTTTGTTGCCCTGAGTGAACTCTGTCTGCAGAGAGAGAGACAGGTTGACTCACTGTGTCTCACTCAAGCTGGAGTCTCATTCTGTCCAGAGAGGACAGAACTAACACTGGCCCGGGTCGTCCTTCTCTTCCCCGGTCTTTTTTTTCTTTCCCTTTGTTTCATGCCAACACCCTATATCGTTTATACGACTGCTTTCAAAGGCGGTCTCCGTGGCAACGATGTGACCCCTGCTGCTGTCAACCAGGTCCTCAGTAGAAGGCCTGATTGATAGCCAAGAGGCGGCCATAAAACGTATCTGCTGCTGCCAGATTAGGCCAGACAAACATGGCCCCTGATTGCTGACCAGCTAGGAATGTTTATTTACAAGGGAGCATTCCGCCATTTTCTTCAGCACACTTAAAGACGTGTATCCTCTAAGCCTTTAATAAGCACTTAAAGGGTAGAGGACAGTTTCAGCTTTTTACTGTACAGAAGTGATGTGAGTTATAAGCTACAAGCATGCTGAAAATGAACCAACTATGTTTGAACTTGGCTCTCCTTCTTTCACAAAGTACATATAAGAATGTGTTTTCCCCTCTACAAGTTCTCCATTTTTATATGATGTTACTGCTCTGTGGGACGAGGATGCAGTCATATGAAAAAAAGTTTATGCTAGATGAGTAAACTCAACTTCATGTCCGTTCTGCAAACTGAGCAGCTGGATGGGACCGAAAAAATAAAAGGGGGAGATTGTCACTGTGTTTCTGTCCCATCCTCTAATGCTCTGCCGGGCCTGTTCTTCTGGGAAAAGCCTTCATCCTCGCTCCACATGTAGGTCACTGGCCTTTTGTGTGCGACGATGCGAGCCCACCGAGTGTTTGACGTTTCCATACCGCTCTTACAATCCCCAGGTTGTCATGGAAATACACTGGGTGGCTGTGGCAGCAAAGTTACAGTGAAGGGAAGAGCGAGCAAAAAGGAGGAGGAGGTCAATTAGCCCGGCCTCTTTTGTGAGCTTCTACTCACTGCGGCCAAGTCTGTTGATTGAGAGAGAGCTCTGACCAAAGGCATTTGTTGACTTCAGGCAAAAAAAGCAGGACAGAGTACTCAAGTAACCAGGAAAATCCAGAGCGCTATTTACCAAACAGGAGCCTCGTTAAGGGCTGCAACTCTTAAATGAGGTCAAAACACACGGGTTAAAGATGTTAGATTTGTGCGGCTTAGCTGACTGTGTTGAACCATCCAGATAAAAACGAATGGTTCTCTCCTGAATGCTCAGTCAGTTGTTCACCTACTGAAGTCAAGAGTGCAAAGAGTAGTGTTGACTTGGAGCCAGTAAAAGAGCTCTAAACAACTGTCTGCACACTGAGCTCAGGGCTAAGAGTGTAAAGAAACAGTGTGTATGCATAAACACACACACAGAACTACCCTACATTCACTGCTTCCTCCAGATATGCTGCTGTTATGTCTGCACATATGATAAGGCATTTTTCCATTAAAGCATGTGTGCAGGGAGACACAAGCACATCGGGCAGATTTAGACTTTTGCTTTTTATTTTTTCACAACAGAAATCCTCCAAATGTTGGATGTAAAAGTAGGTCAGGGCCGTGTCACCGTGTTGTGCGAGCGTGTTGCTCTGGGATACACAGAGAAATGTCGTAGCATCTGCATTTCTGTTGACTGCCACTGTTTTTATGACCCAGTTCACAGGATAGTAGTTGTCCCACTCCAACACTGTTTTCACCAGCTGTTGCTTTTTAGCAGTTCACTTTATTACAAATTGTGCCTAGGTCAAAAAAAAAATCAGTTCTCTTGTTTGCTTGTTTTACTTTGAACAACCTAGCTTGTTGAATTTCTTATGCTGTTTTCACTGTAGTTACAATATTTTAACTTTTGTTGTATTATATGAATCCATCTCTCACTGTATAAAAGGCAGTGATAATACTGCCTGCCATCTGGGCTCTGCCTGTGCTCATATCGGTTGCAAACACTTACAAGACTGTTTCCCTTGGGCATGAACAGAATGCTGCACTGTAATGTGCATGTAGTAGATGCAAGCATTAATATTCATAATATTCAAGTATTTAAAGTTAAATTGTTTAAGAATCACTAGCAACAGAGATACACTCATATTTGTGGCCACTGGTACATGTGCATTTGTTTTTTAACACATGGAGGGACCAGGTGCACATTGCTAGAGTAAGGGTCTCATATAGACATCAGCTGTTTTAACAGACACCCCTCGCTGCAGTTTGGGAACTGCCTGCTGCTGGACTGACAGGGATACCTAAAACTTGATTTTAATCAAGCATCACAACATCACTCCATTCTCGAGAACACAATTGGCTGCTCTTTCTTCAGTTGATTGCTAACTTAAGCTGGTTAGTTTGTAAGATCAACTGTGGAACATGGCTCATTCACATGACCTGATCGTGACGATTAGGCCGTCAAAATAAAAGAGGACTTGCATGCCCTGGGCTGCACAGTAGTTCCAGAGCCTCCACAGAACTGCTGAGAGTGTTGGGGGCAAGGGAAAAACCAAACAGGGGCTGACTGTCCTCTATAGCTAACCACTTAAAAGTAAAAAAAACAAAAAAAAAAAAAGCAAAAAATTTAAAAAATCTGTGTCTTGCTGCCAACTTAACATTAAAGTGTCATTTAAGTCAATGATGGTGAACCAATTCAGGACATGAAGATCCACAATTTGTCTGAAACTTCTTTTCATCTTTGGAAATAGGAAATTCATTTTTTGGATTCCTGTTAAGTATTGTGGGACTCTGTGGAACTGAATAGAATAAGCTAGTGTTCTGTCAGTCACCTCCACTTGTAAAACTCCATTAGAATGTATTACACCGGCTGTAAAGTAGTGACCAGTAACCAGTGAAACCCCCATCAGCCTTTAACAGCATAAAACTCTGATAGGTCTTTGCAGAAACTTTGGGGGATTTCCTCAGTGCAAGCACTGATTCAGTTAGATGAATAGGTGACAGAAGAAGAAGGCACGAGAGCAATGTCCAGGAGTCTGAGTCTGGAGGAGCCTTTGTTCTTGTGGGCTCTTGTCCAGTTTTACTCACTGAGGGTGGGTACTTATGTGGAATACTAATGGCAGGCTTTGTCTCAATCACTTTTTGTCCTGATCATTGGATTCTGGGCTTTAGGGATGCTAAGGCTTTACTCCATCAGTCCCTGTCAGTGCGAGTCTAAAAAGATGTGTGTTAAGTCACACTTTGCATCATGTTTATGTTAAAGGATTGTTCATCAAAATTCTTCATAGCATGGCAAAGTTTACATAGCTACACCACTAAAAAGAAGTCAGTTAGTCATGTTAGACATGTTATGAGGAAGCAAAAAGTTTAGCCAAACCAACTTTTACAAGTAAACGTAGGTAAAGAGTGAACTGACAATTGCAGCCTCACTGGGCTCTGGTAGCCTTGCATGCTAGCTAGACTAATTGTATGGTAAGTGGTGGTACAGTATAAAGAGGTGTACAACACAAAGAAATTGAAAAACACAGAACTGTGACTCTATAATGAAATTAATGATGAAATTAATACAAATTTTCCAAATGTAATAATGATGATTATGAGAGAAGCAAACAAAAAGATCTCTTGTTGTCAAAGTCCATACATGATATATTGTCATGCTAATGAAATACTTTCACTGGCTCTGTTTGTAAACGGGAGAAAGACCTGAAATTTCAGAAGACACAGCTTGAACAAAATACATCTGTTAAAAACAACAACTGACATTTTTTGGTTAATATTTTTTGCTGAAATTTACAGGTCAAACAATATGGTCTAACCTCAGGTTTTGTTGTGCTACACAGGTTGAAGTATTAACTCAAGTTATGTAACATAAATAGCATTAAATTAAGTGTGAATCGTGTTATTAATTAAGACAAAATATCGCTAAGTTTACATCTCTCATAGCGAGACACATCCATCTTTCCATTCTCGGGTTTACTGTCCCTTCATTATGTTGCCGTGCTTTCTCATTACATCATAAACCTCCTAACCAATAAAATTTATGCCCGAAACTACAAAAATGAGACCCAAGTTAAAATAAATAAGATTTTAAAAAATCTATTTGTCCCACTAAAGCATGTTTACCACAAAAGACATAGTAGTAGTGTAGTGAAAACTGCATGCCAGTAAAAAGTGTTTTGTTTGACTTTTTTATCCTCGTTTTATTTCAGTGAACCTGTTTGCTACTCACATGTTCCACTTAGATTCTCTGTCTTTTACCAGATTCTAGATATTTGGATGCAGTGTTTACATCCTTAGCATATACAATTATTTAGTCATTAATCTGTTGATCTGCAAATACCATTCAGAAGCAGTGACCAGTGTTTGTGCATACAGATTCATGTGATGTTGGAGGAGATACAAAGGCTTTTCAAATAGGCTGCGTAGGTTGTCCTACCAAATGAAAGCCATACAAACAAACTTTATAGTTTACTGTACACTGATTACATGAGTAGCACTAATGTTTTATTGACTATTAAGTGGAGCAATAAAACAGATGTCGCAGTTAATTTTAGAGAGCCCTACAGAAGGCATAAAAAAGGGCTATGTGGTAAAAATGTCTGCCACCCTGCTGCTCTTGATCAACTCTCTGTGCCAAATGCTTGACACTGCTTGCGTAAGTAGGGTTCTTTTAAAAAATGACTGCATTTGCACGACAAAGGCAGATGGCTTCAGGGTACTAAGGAGGAAGGGAGGGGTTGGGGGTCTGAGGGGAGGCAGGAGACAGACTGGGACTCTTGGACAGACACACTGGGATCGCTGGCTCTCTCCCAGTAAGGAGACCTGAAACTCTGCTGGTCATGCTGGATATTGAAACCGAGGCACTGGATGAGGAGTCTGGACCAGATTTGGGGCTGATCTTGCCACACATGGAGTTTGCTCCCAGATTACTCAAAGAGACTTTCTGCTTTGGTGGAAAATGGGGATTTTACAACTTAGGGTGAAACAATGAGTCAAGACATGAACTCAAGAAATTCTCTAAACCACCAGTTGAGGAGTGATACACTAAAGAGATTCTGGCTTGAATGCCATTAAACACTTTAAGTTACATTTGAGATTATTTAAGCTTGGCTCAAACACCCATAATAAACAGGTTTGTATATCTGTTTTTTAACTTGCTGGAGAAACAGACCATTTTCTAAAGTTAAGAACATTTGGATTTAGCATAAATCTTGTTTTCTAGGTAAGCTCAGTGGTTTATTTCATTTGGAGACTACACTGGCTTCGAGATGAATGGAGCCCTGCATACTGGACTTATTCTCTTCTCATTCGTGGTAATAACCTTTACATTCTGTAATGCATAGTATTACAAGAGCCATGAACACATACCTGTATGTTTGATTTTAAATGTGTATTTCTTTCTTTCTTCTTCTTGAATCAAAAATGCAGTGCATTAACTTTGTAATATTCATTTTTTAGATTTTGCACAACAGTTTTATAATGTTTTTTAAAATGAGACCAACAATTAAATGCTTCTTTTATTAACGGTGCAAAGAGGTGCTCCACAGCAACTGCTAAAATAAAAAAAATAACTCTCTCTCCTGCAGGTGTTATGTGAGAGTGAGCCGACACATGTTTGGCCAGATAAAGTGGGGGACTCACATGGTGAGACTGTTGATCACTTTTAGGGGCCATTTAATGGCCAAAGGTTTTAACTCATGGAACTGATTTCTCTTTTTCATCCACCTAATCAATTAGACTGACGTCTAATGTTTTTTTTTTCATTTATTTGTTGTTATTGTTTTCTATGTCGAACTTCCCAGGACAACTCAGGCTGGTTCATCTAACTTCTCACTGGGCCTTTCAGCTGGTCAATGACTCACTGGCATTCCCCAGGGCCGACAGCTTCTGCAGGGGTCAGTTCAGCTCCCTTGCCTCCCTGGATCAGTCAGAGGACCAGGAAGGAGCCTTGGAGCTGCTTCGGCAGACTGGACTTCACTCACCTATCTGGGTCAGGAATCCTAGCAAAGGGGCCTCCAAACCTGTGGCTCTCTCCAAACAATGTTAGTTTAAAAAAAGTGGACCTACATGCACAAAAAGTCACCAAAAAAATACAAAACTAAAATGTATAATTTCATTGATGACTTCTGCTCTTCTTTAGATTCCCAGTTCACAGCTCTAAACTTCCTGAAGGAATCCCATGAGGGCTTTGCCCGTGTCAACATGTCCTTCCCTGCCCTGTCATCCATCAGTGTGTGTGTTCGCGTTCAGTGGGATCCAGAGTGGAATCAGGTATCCACCATCTTCTCTTATGCTGCACCCGTCTTTACCAATGAGTTCCAGCTCAGGGGCCAAGCGGACATGCAGGGACGCATCCTGCTGGCACTCATCATCCATGGGAAGCACCTGCCGTATAAAGCGTCTTTTCCCAACGATGGAGCTTGGCATCACATCTGTGTCACATGGCGCAAGAGCAGTGGTCACTGGGCTATCTATGTGGACGGAGACAGGAAAGACATGGGTTCAGGATCAGACACTTCCAGGGATATACACAGGGATGGGATTTTCATTCTGGGTCAGGACCAAGATTCATTTGGAGGGAATTTCACTGAGCCCTTTTTTGGGAATATCACTGACCTGAATGTTTGGAATACGTCTCTTGAAAAAAGGCATGTCCTTTCCCTCAATGCATGTTCACCCATGACCCAGGAAGTGCTTTTCAGGTGGGACCTCGACCACCTCAGCAGCCACCCAGCGGTCAAACATGTGCAGGTCCTCCTTTTTTGCCCAGGTAAGGTTACATTTTGTATATGCTGACTCAGTGACTGTTTCAGTCTCTTGTCTCTTTCTTTGAGTTTGGTGTAGATGGCGGTGGACATGCTACAGTTTCTCTCCAGTTAAGACAGTCATGATGAGTTCATACCACACAAGTCTGGGGTTTTGTATTCATTCTTCATAGGGTTTTCTTCACACGGATCGATCCTGTAATATTAAAAATGGGCTGATTTTCTAAATTATGTTGCTGTAATAACCAAATTCTTTGTATCTGGTTCTAAAGTTACAAGAAACTCGAGCAGGTCTTCAAAACGATGTAGATCAATGAAAATTATTTCTGAGAAAAAGATAAGTTTATTGCAAAACTATTATAAACCTCAGCCGGTTTTTAGACTGATTTGTTGTTCAAACTTGAGCTTACATGATTGTTCTGCAGGCATATAGCTTTCCTGATTATTCACAGATATTTCAGGTGTGTTTAATTTTAGATTTGCCTCCAAGACAATCCAGATAGCCGTTGGTGTGTTTCCAGCCTGTCTAGTCATTTTGACTGTTTTTAGTTGTTGTCCCATTGAATGTTATTGTAACAATGTGTTCTTAAATCCCAGCAGTTACTTTTGTGATATAATATTATCAAATGTGATAATTGCTTAAAAGTTAAAAAAATAGGTTTCAAATTATAATGAACTCAATTTTTTTTAAAGCCAGCTGAAACAAAAGCAGTTCACCTCTGATGCAGCTAGATTCCTACAACAAGAAACTAGAGGAAAGTTGTTGTAATCTTTTAAGACAACTGCAGACAACAACTTTTCTGGATAGAAACCTAATCTAAATCATCCAAAGGATGCTATCAGGGCTCTCATCAGCATAGCAAGTGTCTTTATATAGCAAACAGACACTTAGGGCCCTTTCGTGCACCCGGTGCCAGTGGCGCATTGGGCAGGGAAGAGCAGGATTCCTCTGCTGCTCCTGGAACAAGGTGGCAAAGGTTGACCTGGAACTCCCCTGAATAAATTAAAACCCCTGCTCCATGCACCCTGCGCTTGCGGCGGGGGGAAGTGTACAATAGGGCCCATAATGTGTCTTCTGTGGAGGAGTTTTGTTAAGGCTAAAGAAAACCTAGATGATGTCTCTTGAGAGATCCTATAGTATGTGATAAAGAGACTTAAGGACATGTGCTATTTTGATTTTTTGAGTGTTCTTTTTGTGGTTTGTCTGAGTCCCCCGCTTTACAGGGGTGACATACATGTACCCTAACTAAGCCATGAATGATGCTCATACTGTCCGTGCATCATGCTTATCCAACATAACAAGAATGTTATTTTAATACCACCAGAATCTCTCATTTACAGGAGTGCAAATCCACCAAAAACTATCTTGTATTCAATAGGGAACAAGCCTCTGGTGTGTTTGTGTCAGTTTGTGTGAGTTTTTAAGACAATTTAAAGTCAAAATTTTCTCTGACTTTGAGGCCAAAGAAACCAAAGTTTATAAACTCAAAGTCTATCTCCTTATCATCATACATGTTTCATTATTCATCACACTATATAAGTTGTCCGTCCCACCATGGTATATTTTTTCATAAAGCAACTTTTGCATAGAGCATCATAAAAAAGTTGACTACAGTGTGCAGCATCATTTGTCCTGTTGTAATACTTTCTTTTTATCTTTCTCTTGACTACTTATTCTATGTGTATGTTTTTGCATAGTTCATTTTTTACAGTATGTTCAATATCTTTTATATTGACTTTTACTCATAATGTTCTCCGCAGGCCAGCTTCCATTAATTTCTTATTTTCATACTTTCTGTGTTCCACCTCACATCCTCGTGTCTGATACCAGATCGATGAGGGTAGCGTTACTCATCCAGATCTTTCTCTAAGTTGCCTGTGTGTTAGTTTAACAATCAATTGGGAAAACTCCCTCTCAAAAGAGGCCGGTAAACCCAGATGATGTAAAATGAAACCGACTGACATATAGACAATGCTAACAACACACTGGTATGACTGAGTGAAAGAATGAAGGGGATTAAAAGTGAGACAGATGCAGGGAGGGAGGCTGGGATGGAGGGGATTCCCACAGCTCCAGCAGTGCGGGGGCAGCCAAGGGAAGAACAGAGCTCCATACAGTGAACTGACACTCCCCCACTGTCTGAGTTTCTCCCCCTCTTTCAAGATCCATGCAGACAGGTTTATGCAATAGCATCTCGAGTTCACAGAGTTCAGTTGTTTTCTTTTTAAATATTCCTCTTTAATTATTGTAGTTATAATAAATCTACAGTCTGTCAATTAGGTGTCAACTTTTAATGATCCCTTGATACTCCTAAAGGTTGTATGGATTTCTAAGAAATCTCACCTTTACATCAACCATAATTCACTGATCTAACCAGTGTAGAAGACATTTTGGCATAAAGGGCTGCTCAAGCTGACTTTTCTCTTCTCTTTTTATGTGTTACTTTTCTGTTTGAATGTGTGATTATGTGCATGTATGAGTAGCAGAGCACCAGCAGGTGGAGCTGCAGGGCTGCAGAACGCTGCAGAGCTGGTCAGAGCAGCTCCCACTGTTCGGCCTGACAGACTGCTCTGATCCACTGCCGTTCATCTGCAGGAGCAGCAGAGGTGAGCCAAACACACTGTCCACCACAGGAGCACGGCTCGTCAGGTTTGGCCAGAGTTTGTACTCTAGTGTTCTATATAAAGGGAATAAAGGGAAATGGAAATAATGACTGAACATATTGACTCTAAAAGAATTACATTATAAAGCAGCCTACATACAGCCATGCAACAAATTAGACAAAACTTCATAGTATATATATAAGGTTTCAAATATTTGCTTAAAAATGTAAATCTAGGAATGAAGGGAGAAAATTAAAGTTAATTTGGAAACCTGGAAACCATTAACTAAGTCTTGCCCACGTCATAAATCCAGATAACCCAAATACAGCCCTTACTCCAGAAAAATAGTTGACCAGACTTAAAATACAATACGTTCAATCTTTGAAGTATTTACTTTCAATATTCCATATTTTGTTGATTAAGTTAGTTGTATATTCCCTGTAGCGTACTTTTACCCTTGGATGCCAGTCTAAATGTTGTCTAAAGCCCTTTCCTTACTACTTTTCAGATCCTTGTGGTGGTGAAATGTCTATTCTTTCTTTATTCCTGGTTTTGTCGGCATTAGGGCAATTTAGAATTACATTTTTCTATTTTAAGTCAATATTATCCCAACAAGATGCTAAATTGAGCATAAATCAAAGGTAAGGTGGTAAAGCACAAACGTTTAGCTATGACACAAATACTTACAACAATATAGAAAACTTAGTATACATACTAAGGTTCACAAAGTTTCTGTTTTATGTCATCAGTACATCAATAAATGAATAAAGAGGGACAGGAAGACTACAAGAGATTGTAGAAAGTTCTGGGATGTTTCAAGACAGCGGGCTTAAGAAAATTCATTAAACAGCAGAGCGTCCTGCCCTTACATCATCCATACTGATGTCCTGTTGTTTTTGGCACAGAGCGATACCTGAAGATGAAGCAGATGAGTGAATCTCAGAACTCTCAGCCAACCGCCTTTATGCACCATTTCATGACACTAACCAACAAAACCCAGGTAGATAACCCACACATCCTCTTTTAGATAACTTTCCCTTCTTCTACTTTCACTTCACATTTTGTTACTTGGAACATTTTACCAAACATTTTAGTTTACTTTTTTTTTTCTTTTTATTTATTCTGAATTGATAAAGAATTTGATGCAAGTCTGACATGTATTTTTATTGGGGGTTAAGATGTTGATATTTTTGATAAGATGTTAATATGAATATTTTGGATAAAAGCTTATTGTCTTACATTGATATTAACAGCTCATTTATATTCTGAATAATTCAAAACAAAGTCTATTACTTTTACAAGAACATTACCTGAGTTTTTTTTTTTTTTTTACCAAAGCAGAAAGTGAACTTTAAGACCTTATTAACACTGTGACAATTTGACAATTTGTCTCAGTCAGTAAATGGCTTTCCAACAGTACTGAGAAAATGCACAACAAATACACAATAAAATGTACTAAACTGCATCCATATGAGAGATGAAACTCTCTGTTTTGAATCCACTGAAACAATGATAGCACCCAGCATTTATAACTAAAATAAAAACACAGGTTTTTAAAACAAAATAATGTGTGATGATGAACTGAAAAACTTCTGCCGCTCTGTGAACCCAGTGTCCCTGTGTCCACTCCCAGGCAGCACTGGGGCAGCAGCCAGCAGGGCTGAGCAGCCTGGCCGAGGCGTCTGCCCTGTTAGACGTGTCTGTCCAGGCCCTGGAAGACACTGAGCGGGGGGAACTGCAGCCAACAGACATGGTGTCCCTCATCCAGCTGCTGTCTCTGGCTGCTGACGTCCCCACACAGCCACTCGCTGGTGTCACCAACCACAGCCAGGACAACATCCAGGAGCTCAGCCAGCACTTCATCAGTGTGGCTGACAGCATCATCAGTGAGGACAACGCCCTCAAGTGGCAAGCCATCAAAGAGGTAACGCATGTGCCGTAGTACTGTTTGTTCTTGCTAAGCCTTAAGCTCTAATGCTGCTCTTTGTGGTAGAGTTTACGAATTTGTGTTTGATTTGAGTTTGGTTTTGACTATCAAATAACAATGAAAAGAAGAAATGATTTTGTAAACAAGGAGATTTAACAAGTTGTCATGGAGGCTGCCAAACAAAAAGAGATTATTTTCTCTCAAAATCAGTCTCAACATGTTGGATATTCCTTAAATTCAACAGTAAGGCAAGGAAGGTGTGTTTAAGTTTATATTTCAAGCCCATAATTTAAAGCTATAATTTTTTCTGACCTCTCTTTACAGCTTGCCCATTGAGGCAGTTTTAATAAGTTGCTTCTCCTTATTATTATATGACAAAGGGGTTTTGTAAAAGAGGCAGGCCAGCAATTTAATGATGCACCTCAATATACATGTTTCCAAAGGTCAGATTAAAATAGAGCGATCAAAGTTAGAGACGCAGAGGTTAAACATACTCTGACCTCTAGTCTCAAAATAGGTTGACCCCCCAAAAACTGGATACCACATTTCCCGTGATGCAACTTAATGGTATGTTTTAATTGGATCCTCTTTTCCTAGTAAAAGCTAATGTATTTTAAACCCACTGTGTGACACAGAATTTCTGTGAAAAGTTTGTAGCATCTAACTCAAGCAACTTAAGATCTCATCTCACATACAAAATACACTAACGGTAATGCAGCCAAAACTTATTAATAATAAAGATAATAATAAAAATAATAATAATTCTGTCAGTGATTTCTTACTCAGTGACCTAGCTTACGATATGGATTGTGGTACATTATAAAAAAAGTGTATTTTAGTAATATGCTTTAGTAGGATTTGTTTATTTCTACTGCAGTAATACAGCACAAAAACGGATATGTGTGTATTCACTTATCATATGAAATAGTATTGTCTTAAAGCAATTAAAAGTTCTCCACTCTATTAACATTGACTTCTGATCTGCCGAGTGGGTGAAGGGTTTAAAATGGTACTCAAGGTAAAGCCTTAAAATAATGCATCAGATGCCATGTAGGTGTTGTAAATGTAGATACTTCCATACACAAGGACTCAGTGACTAGTCTGATGAGCATAAAATGGATGGCTGGACAGATGGATAGATAGATAGATAGATAGCTGGATAGATAGATAGATAGATAGATAGATAGATAGATAGATAGATAGATAGATAGATAGATAGATAGATAGATA
>JAPZDV010000022.1:1286107-1297976 GCA_029814665.1 Acanthurus lineatus | reverse complement strand
TAGATAGATAGATAGATAGATAGATAGATAGATAGATAGATAGATAGATAGATAGATAGATAGATAGATAGATATCACTATTTTAGCTGCTGTTGCTAAAGCACTAGAGGGCAGTATGATCCTATAGATATGCTACTATGAAAGCTCATCAACAGCAGTGGAATGATGAAGTTACATCAAGAATAGTGGAACAAATGTTAGAACAGGCTCCGTACATCTAGAAAAAAAAACAGATTTCAGAGGAAAGCCGCGCTGTAACCCAGTTCACAGTTTGTACATTGCGTTCTCTCCAAACTCTATTACCAAGCCTTTTTTTTTGTCACTTCTGCCTCTGTACTATTGATGTGTGCAACTTGATGAGGTTGCTTTATGACAAGTGTTGTGTTTCTCTCCGCGCTTACCTCCCTTCCCCCCAGGCCTCTCAGCGCTCCAAGGCCACCTCAGCCCAGACTCAATGGATGAGCAGCACTCTGAAAAACTGTGGCTGTACTCATCCACAAACCTCCCTCGCTTTGCTCCCAGCTCCTTCTCCAAGGCTCATCCCTTAGATTGGTGTATTGAATTCAGAATGAGGGATTTCAAAACAGACAATAGCAAAATCCACGACTGTACCCTGCATTATAGGCTAATCAATTGAACTGTGCATGTGTGTGCCCTCTGCAGCCAAACTGTGCGAAGACTCTGACAAGCAGTTAACGGTGCTGAAAGCATTTTCTTATTGTGTGGCATATGAATGTTCACTTTGAAATGTAACTCTTTAGCTTTGAGGTCTGTGCTCAGGAGGGCCGAACAGTTGAGTGTGGCTGCTGCTGAATTGCTCCCTGTGTTTTAGGTGGTGAACGGCCCCATGGATGTGGTCCAGAGTATTGACCGGATGGTGATTAGCCTCAGCCCTCACTTGATGGCAGAGACTGATCACCTGACCATTCAGAGCCCAAATATCAGTGAGTCACACACACACACAGATATGCACTGGCATGTTAAAAATAATGAAAACAAGAAAGGTAAAAAACAAAAATTTGAAACACTAAGACAACCCATTTGAGTAAGGTTCCATAATAAAGGCTCTTTAGAGAAAAAAGCATTGAGAAAATTGCCAAAAAAAGGAAAAATCAAGAGTTCACCTTTAACAGAATAAGGCCCATTCTCCAATAAAGACAGAGAAATCATACAGTAGTAGAATGACTAAAACCAGTCAGACAGGAGTTTTTGAGTTACTGGAGTGACATTTAATAAAATATGTTGCATAACAGATTATATACCTGCTTTAATTTCAACTATTTCAAATATGTTTGCATCAGCTTCATTTTTTTAAATTTTAACAGGAAGAATCCCCTAAGGCTGAAAAATGAAACCTGTATCAAAGTTTACAAAAAAACTGTAATTCCTTTAATGGCCACTTGAGGCTGGCTCTAAAAGCAAGACAATATTCATAGACCTTAGTGACTATGTTTGCTTAAAACCAGTTAGACATTGTCATAATACCACATCAAATGAGACGTTTAATGGATGATGTGATCAATCGCCCAGGCAAACTAAGTTTTACACACTGACTAGCCATAATATCTCTGTTGAGCTCAAGATGCACTAACAAGATGCTCTCATGTCCCAAGAATTATGGTCCTGCAGCATGACCACCAAAAAGTAAGAGGGTTGGCTTATAAATTCATGTTCTAAGGCAGAAGGAGTCAGAGATAACAAACCTAGAACATTTGATATTTAACTTAACTTCCTGCTAGTTAATACTTTATCTAGTGTTCATGGAGCACAGGGATCCCTTCTCTGTAGACTTCAGCATTCATCATCTTGGGGAGGAGGTAGTAGCATGAGGGAGCCAAATCAGGTGAGCAGGAGGTTTGTTTGATGAGTTCAAATCTGCTGTCCTGAACGACTGCACTGAGACTGCAGTTGTCCATTTTGTCAGACAATACTGACTTGCATTTTTAAATTACCTGCAACAAAAAAAACAATGAAAGTTATTAACTGTAACCCCAGCATAATCACATCAAGAGTTGAATTACACATGCACAACCGAAAGCTATATAACTCAACTTCTCCTACTCCGGACCAAAAAGGCAACAATCACCACTTATATTTTATTTGGAAAGGGTGGAGGACTCCTCAGTGGTAAATTATGAAGGGTAACACAAGGCATACTGGAATAGTGTAAAACTGGAAGTGCACTTATTTACCCAAAGTGTAATGTGGGTTTTTAATTTTAAGTCTTATCCCTGAGCTTTAAAGCAATAAAAGGGTTTATGAGGGCATATGTTTCATTTTTTGTAGCTTTGACCAAGGCCATACTCACTGTTGTAGATAGTTAGCCAGACAGATTAGTCAAATTTGTTTAAAAGAAAATGAGTTTAACAGCAAAGTTATTATCTAAGCTGTCTTTTGTAAACATCTACGGCAGTGTATGACCTGAGAACAGCCTGGTTCATCTTAGATCTACTGTTATTAGGTGCATAGCAGTACAGGGACAGTGCCATGACAGATTACAGAATATAGTTCAGACAGTTTTCTTTCAGTGTGACCTCCATCTAAAGCAGATTCAAGTGATTATAAGAGATTTTTTTTGAGAAAAACTTTCAAAATAATAAAATCTTACATAACACACTGCATTCTCCTCCTCCATTATGAAGATTTGTTCATGGAACTTCTAATACCTCAACTTTTATCTTAATGTGTCTAATTTTCCAGTCCTAGTCATTGTACTTAAGGGTGCAGCGAAGAAATTCTCAAGTAAATTCCTTTGATAGAATAAAATACAAGCTTCTCAAAATCCAGCAGAAATTTTGCCATGTTGCCATGGTGACACTGTTTAAACAGGGGTTAATCAATCTTAATTGAAATTTTAACTATTACTTTTGATTGAATGGAGCAGGTATTAAAAATGTCTGGAGAGAAGCACTAAAAAGAAGCAAAACAGGACTGAGAACCAGAAAAATGGGATGTTACATGCATGTAACATAAAAAAACATTTGTTTTAAAGCACCATCATCTAATCTGAAGCCAAAAAACAGCTCCCTTTTTTTCTTTACATATCTTAATAGTTTAAAATGGTCTTAATTAATCAAATTTGGCTTATGATAAAGTGTTTGTTATCCAAAGACATTTCCTGCTGACATGATTAAAGAAAATAAATGCTCTCTTGAAATTATTGCAGAAATTGAACAGTCAGTCTGTAAATCCGTCCTTTGTTGTCTGTTTTAGAACTGGAGGTTCAGCAGCAGCAATTGCAGGAGGCATCCAGAGGATCCAGCTTCTGTGGGCCTGAGACAGAGAAACACACTAACATAGACTGTATTTCAGTCCCACATCAGAATATACAGGATCTCCATAACAACGGTAGGAAAATACTGCAAGAACCACTCATCTTCCTCCACTTCCATTTACAGCAATCACTTATTCAGACTTATCTATCAAAACGCTGAGTGTTTGCAAAGAGAGAAGAGGCATTTTATTAACCTGAGTCTTGCAATGCACTAACGACAGACTTGTGAATGTGTAGGATGTATTCACCTACTTACACTCCCAAGGTCTTGCAGTGAAGTGCAGATGGAGGCGCATTGTTGGGTTTTGCAACAACTATTCATCTTGAACAATGAGAGATCCTAAATGAACTACATTTCTCTTAGTACTGTTTTATTTGGCTGTCTGATGCAAGCCAAAGCCTTATCTTGCTGTTGTGTTGAATGTGCAGGCTTCCATAAGCTCACGTTGGTCAACACGTGGTACGGCTCTCTGCGGCCTCTTTTTAATCCTGAGGAGAACATCACCATGGTTCCTACTGTCACTGATGGCAGCCAGAGGTAACATACAAGCACACGTGTTGCTGAGAGCCAGTGTTTTCCTTTTCTTTTTGACCACACCTGTCAAATTATGACATGTTTTTACATTGTTTTTATTTGTTTGTTTTGTTTTACACACCAGATATTGTAGTATCCCCTTGGGTTCCCATTTTTGTTCAGTAAAAGTTGTTGGTACTAATACTTACTTAATACTTACTAGCATTTTAACTAACTCTCAGCTTACTTTGCTTGACAAAACAGTCAAGTAGAAAGATTTTATTGCATTTTGAGTGTTTGTTTTTGTTTTTTTGTTTTTTTATTTTATTTTAGAATAAAGACATTAGCCAAGTAAAACAAGCTTAAAGCTGATATAACCCGACCTATGGTGATGTGGGAAACAAATTTATGTTTAAAACTTAAATTAATCATTTTTGTTTAATTATTACAATCTGCTAGCTGCTGGGTAATGAATTTTAGGTGTCTAAGCCTTTTCCATACTGTAGAAGAGACTAGCTTCTTTGGGTATGAAACTGCCATAACATGACAATAATGTTAGCAAATCTACCCCTCCAAACCAAAAACATAAGGTCTCCATATCAAAGGACTTGTCACTTTACTAACACATTACCTAGTAAACCTTATTTTTCATAATATCTCATTTAGAGTTATAGCTTGCTCTTTGTGTCCATGAATTTGTGTATGTAATCAGGTATTTGGGCACCGTCCTTGGCTCTTCTGTCATATCCACCACAGTGCTGGGAGACGACCAGCCGGTTAGCACAGCAGTTCGCTTCCAGCTAAAGCACAGAGTACAGGTTAGCATGACCTCTTCAAACTGCCCTTAGATCCAATTCTTTTAAATATTATTTTCATTATGTAGTCTTTTTTCCTACAGAGTCTTAGTGGTACTGTGTATGATCCAGTGTGTGCCTTCTGGGATTTTGATCTCACGTAAGTACCAATGAACACAAAATGTGGGCTGTTTAGAGGTCTCAGATTCCTCTGTAATAGCACAGTTATTTTATCTATTTAATGAAAAAGAAATGTGATAAATGCTGCAAAAAACTTTTAGATAGAGGATTATTTTCATTCTCAGCATTCCCGTGTATATGTAGATGTGTAAGTATGTGCTGTTTGTGTCTGAGTAGTCCTGAGGCTGGTGGGTGGTGGAATACCAGAGGCTGCAATGTGGTGTCCAAACAATATGGATACACTGTGTGCTACTGTAACCATACCACCAATTTTGCATTGCTGCTCCAGGTTTATGAAGCCCAGGTAACGTTTTTCTCTCAAATTATCCCCGTGTATTTTGTGTAAGCTTTCATCTACAGTATCTGTTGCTATTTACAGCTCATGGTTTGCATGTGTGTGTCTGAATGTGTGTGTATGTGTGTGCCTGTGTCTGATTTAGAGGAGCCCGGAGAACGAAAAAGCTCTGCAGGTGCTGACGTTCATCGGCTGTGGAGTGTCTCTGTGTGGCCTCCTCTTCACCTTCATCCTCTTCATCGCTGTGGGGTGAGTCACAGACGTCACAGAGTGCACTCTGTAAAGCACACAGGGTGAAAAGCATTTCAAAAACCCTGCCAGATTCACATCAATAAATGAAAAAAAAAACCCAGAACATTGTGCTCTGTAGATATGTCAACAGCATCGCAGTGAAACATTTTTGAAAAATCTTGAGAATTACTGCAAGATCTTTACTCAAATATGTTATCATGTGTGTGCTTGCATGCATGCTGTGTGTGTTTGTGTGTGTGTATCTTTGCAGTGTCCCTAAATCAGACCGTACCACTGTCCATAAGAACCTGATTGTTGCGCTTGGCATCGCTGAGCTGCTGTTGATGTGCAGTGACTGGGCGTCTGCCCATGAGGTGAGAGTTTACATTAGACATATTTCTTAAAGTGTATCACAGTAGGTGTAATAATCAATCATGATTATGATGATAATAATAGGGTTATTAGGATTATTATTATATACCCACTCCAACTGTTCACAGTTTAGGTTAACTACTGTGGGCTGCATTAAATCACAACTTTGCAAAAAGGATTCAGACATTGTGTTTTGGAATAAAGGATAGCACATGTTGGATATAAAAACATGTTAAACAGAAATTAAAGCAGAATGTTAACAAATTTAAATCTTTAAATTAAAAACAAAACTGTTCCACATTCGTCAAGAAATGGTGTATTTGTGTAAGGATCTGTCATTTATTTTAAGGAGTTTATGTTCTGGTTTACTTAATGTCCATCCTAAGAATGGAAATAATAATATCATTTTTTTCAGCTAACATGCTATTAAAGTTGCCAGGATGTCTTCTCAGCATAAAATTACAATCTGCCGTGTTGAGGCTGTAAAAGCCACCTTGAGGCTCTCAAGTCTTTAATTTGAGCATTTTATGTACAGATTTTTAAAAGATATATTACAGATAAATTCAAAAAGTGATTTGATTTTTCAACTTGATGTATTTTTTTAAATATGCTGCCAATGTGGCTGATTTTTTTCAGATCGAGCAGGCACAATTTTCATAAAGTTGGGAGATTTTTTTCCTTTTATGTCTGTACTGATTAACTTAAATATAATTCCTAAAAAATATTCCAAAGGTTTGGTTACAGTACTTATAGCTCTCACTAGTGATCACTTAAGTTGCATTGTTATCCACCATGATGTAAATTACATTTGACACATTGCTGTTACTTACAGTTAATAACACAAAACATTCCCCTCTCTATACCAGTATCAATATCAGAACTAGTCAGTTTTAACTTTAGGTTGCACAAATAAGACAGCGGGTGAGTGGACAAACTGTGGAATGGACATGGATGCATTCAGTTCACTTCTCACCAAATGTGCGAGCTCAGTAAACACTTTATTTTTGTAATATGTTCATGCACATCACAATAATGTAATGCTGATTTGGTGACTCTTTGGCCACTAACATTTGATCAATGAACTTGTGTCAAAAAGTGATTGGTGGGTGTCCTTTAGATGCACTGGGAATATTATATTAAATGAAATGTTTGTTCACGTCGATGTTTTTGTTGTCTTTGTTTGGTTTGGATTTTGGTTTATGTTTTTTAACATCACATTGTACATATGACATACATATTAATGTATGTACACAACCTCTGACTTTCTATAACATTTCTAATTATTTCAATTCAGGGTAAATATTAATATTGTCATAAAATCTACAATGTGGTTGTATCTCAGGATGTAGAGTGATTTGGTTTCTTATCTGAGGGGTTCAATCCCTGACTCCTCCAGTCTGCATGTTTGGTGTCCTTGAGAAAGATACTGAACCCAAATTGTTCCCAATGGCCGTTCCATCGGTGTGTGTGATTGTGTGTGTATGACTTCCTGATGGTTGGCAGAAAAGCCATTAGTGTGTGAATGGGTGGATGCTGACTTGTATTGTGAAGCACTTTGTGTGGTTCAAAGATTAGAAATTACTAAGTAAATGCAATCCACATACTATTTATCCACATAGTACAACCTCATATACTATATATATATGCCTCTAAATAAACTTTGGGACAATTTTAAATATTTCTCTTTCACTGATGAAGTACAGACTAAAAGAATAGTTAAATCTCTTTCATCCAAGAAATGCTGCTAAATCTGCAGCCTGCCCTTCAAGCCATCTTTCTTTCTGTACTGTATATATTTTGAATCCTTTAGGCAACGTGCTTCGTAGTAACTGCACTACTCCACCTCTTCTTCATGGCCTCCTTCTCCTGGATGCTGGTGGAGGGCTTGCTGCTCTGGAGCAAAGTCGTGTCTGTCAACATTAGTGAGGACCGCAGGATGAAGCTCTACTACATCATTGGCTGGGGTAAAGTCTTATCTCACTTTAATGGGTTGTCAGGTTGGAGATACATTGTTTGACCTGGTTACTTACTACTACTTTTATTAACTAGTTGGACTGATTTGATCATTCTTTGCAATGATACATTTTAACAGCTAGCAATATGAAGAACTTTATGACCTCTTGTCTAATAGGGTTAGGGAAAACTGCTGGACATAGAATTTACATGGCTATTGTTGATTACTGATTTTACTGCATAAAACATCACCTTTATCTCCCAGTATCATACTGTATCATAATTCACATTACTTATGCTTTACAGATTAGTAAACTATAGGGGGAAAGGAAAAGGACACTCGTTGGATCTTAAACTAGAAGGTCTTAACTTCATGACATCATTACAACAGTTCACAGGTCATCAAATGAAGCTGTAACATCACTGAAAACATGTTGCTACCTCTTTAATGAGATGCAGTAACTAAACCTGATTCATGATCCCTGCATCCCAAGATAATTAGTTTACAAACTCAAAGAGGTTGAGAAATAAGTATGAGTGTTTTTACTCATAGTTGCTATTTTGCTTTAATGTGAAATGTTTCACCTCTTTAAATCAATATTAATATCCATTTAAGTAGCATGAGAGTTTAAAAAAGGTGTATCTAAGTTTGATACAGTTGTTGTTTTGTGTTGACTGCCATGCAACATAATATTTTACATTAAATATGCATCAGTTTGCTTGATTGTTCAATCACAGTAACATTTACACACAAACTTAGCCTCTTTTTTGTGTGTATTTAGATGAAAACATAAAAACAAATGATAATCTTTGAATGGTAGTTGTTTGTCAAATCAGGTTTAAGAACAACAGTAGGCACAGCAGAAGACTTTTTAGCAGAAGTTAACAAAAAGAGGACAAAAGTGTTATAATGATGCTGCTTCTAAAGTGCTAGAGCGCAAATTGCTTGAAAAATGCTTGAAGGACATAGCAATAATCTCACCAAGTACTCACATTTTAATGTGTGTTTAGTCAGCCCTGATGAATTCACTTGCAAAGTGTACTTATTTTGCCTGGCTCAGCTGCTGGAGGAATTGGGCATGTTGCGACCCTAAGACAGTCGATAGGGAGAGTTCATGTGGGGACATGCAGGTGTGGAGGACCCAGACAGGCGGCTTCATGTAGCTGTAGTTGCTCAATAAGACTTCTTTTTGGCTTTTTCTCAAAAATGAAATAATACAGAACAAACAAGACACTGTCACCCAGAATGCTGCATAATTATTTTATCATGTGAAATGCAGCCAAAACTAAAGCCTGTATTTACTGGAAGTATTCAGTTATATTTTTGACTTGTCTGAAAATCTTTTACTACATTTTGTCAGTTTCAAGTTTTAATTGCTTAGCAAATAATCCATGTGACACAGAAACAATCGATGTCATGAGATGATTCACGTCACAAACAACTTTACTTTGCACAGCCAACTGTAAGTCATTCTGAGATCGTATGTAATAATAATAATAATAATAATAATAATAATAATAATAATAATAATAATAATAATAATAACGACAGTCACAGTTGCATTTTTTTTATTTAATACAAATATGCTATGAACATGTCTGGAGCCATACCTCACATTACTAGGTATAGGTAGCACTATTGCTTTTATAAGTTCAGACCACATTTCCCAGAAATACCCTTGCTCTTTATTCACTTTCCCTCCCTATCATTTTACTGAAGGTGATTTTTGAGCATTTTTTTCCATTGTTTTCAAAATAGCAATGAAGACATCTTTATTCTCAAACTTTTGTAAAACTTGATTTGGGGCTTTTTGTAGTCTTCAGGCAATTAACCCTGATGTGGTGATCCTATGATCTCATTATCACCCAGCCAAAATGTGCAGTTGCAGTTGATTGATTCATCACATGCTGTACTGACATTTGTAGCTGCTGCTCAACTGAAGCCATTTATGTTCATGCCATTGGCTCTGTTAGTAAACGATAATAATAAGTAGCTAACAATATAAACTTTTCTTTATCAACATGATAAGTTTTTTGGTAACAATAAATATTGTGCTTCCCCAGTAAATATTATGATAATGGCTGATGCTTTAAAGTGTACCGAGCATATCTATGCTACTTAGAAGATGAACCATTTCTACTTTTGAAACATCACTTGAAACAACTTTATTGATAGGAACAAATTTTACTTCACACAAAAACTATTTGATCAACAGGAAGTTCATCATAAATCTTGCTGCATAGGGTCAAGGTCTGTCCTCTAGTGGCCCCTCATAACCTTTTTGCTTTATTCTTTTGCAGAGTCTAATAAACATTGCACCCTATAAGGTCTGCCGGTGGTACTTTTTTGCCTAATCTGAGGATTGTTTATGGTTGTGAATTTATGTTGACACTGAAAAAGACAGTATTTGATGGATGCGGCACTTTTACTTAAAAATAAAAAACATCCTGCAGCTGCAACTGTTCATGTACCAAATCCATCTGTGTGTGTTATGCCACATAATGAGCTGAGAACAGTGTGTGAAAAGGCACCACAAACATTCAATATTCAGGTGTTCTTTTCAGCTCTTCATGCAGATGTGCTGAATGCCCCCCCTCAGACTAAACAGAGCAGAGCAGACTGATTAGTTTGTTCGGGAGACACTGCAGCAGTCTGTGTTCCATAAATATGTCTTCAAACATGCTGCTTCTTTATTTTTCACTCTGCTACCATACTTAATTTTCTATCTTTGAATTGTTTTTCAGGACTACCTGTTCTAATAGTTGGTGTAACACTGGCAGTGTCAGTGAACGAGTACAAGGCAGACGATCACTGCTGGCTCAATGTGAAGACTGACACCATCTGGGCCTTTGTGGGACCTGTTATATTTGTCCTGGCGGTATGTAATAGCAATCTGTGTGTGCTTTGCCCCATGTTCATTCCGCATGCTTTCTTCCTTACTTTAAAGGGACCGTGAAAAAATTTCACCACTCATGACACTATAAAGCCATGTTTTTATAAACAATAAAATTTGCTTTATTCTCAATGTCTTTATTGAGAAGTTTGTCCTAAATCTGTCCTGTAGTGTTTACAAAAGGTAAATTCATCCATTTCATTTCTTATCATAAATTAAAAACAATCATCTACTAACAAAACTTAACTTATGGCCTCCATCCACATGTACATACACAGTTAAGTACACACATACACTGTACTAACAATAGCAACGTATTGCACAACCAGCCAGCATCATCAATACAAAACACACTCTTGCACAAACCTCATGGCCAACTTCTATCTTGCATTTTAGTAATATCGTGAGTCCCCTCTGTGTTTACAGCCAGTGAACAAATTTGGACTCAAGCAAAGTGGCATATGGATGATCCATTCTTGCACAAACCTACAAGCAAAAGCAAAAGACAGTGAAAAAAGATAACTAATAGATTGTCAAACATGCATGTAAACAATGCAAGTTTCTAAATATTTATAAGAGATGGCTCTACAAACATTTAAGGATGGAATACATTTAAAATTCTTGTTGGGCCACAATGAAATAAGCACTGTAAAGTTAGAAAAAAGTCAAATCATAACTTGGTTTATTTATGTAAACTTAACATGGCACCTTTTAAAAGAAGACACAACAGATGAGGGACAAAGTCCTTGAATCATTCTAAATACCCCTCAGTATCCCAAACAACACAGAAGATCACAGTAGTAGGTTTCGAAGTTTAAGATGGCCTCTGCATTTCTTTTCTTAATCTTCAACTTTATTCTATTTTTTTCTCATCTTAGAACACTGAAAAATTGAAATAAAGTCCATTAGCTGAGTGTTGTATACTGTGATGTGATTCCTGCCAGCCTGAGGAGGACAGCAAACTTTCCCTCATCCAAATGTGAGCTTGAGGCAAAGCAGATCTACAGAGGCACGTCTCATGTTTGCCGGGGGCCATGTTGATGCTGTTGTCCTCTGCCTGCAGGTCAATGCGGTTGTGCTGTTTCGGGTTGTCATGGTGACAGTTTCCAGTGCTCGCCGTCGTGCTAAGATGCTCAGTCCAAGCTCAGCATCAAAGATGCAGACCTTTGACCTCACCTGGTGAGATTCAATGGTTTTTTTTACCTCATTCTGTCACTTTATTTCTCTCCCTCTGCTTTTTGTGCACTTTCCTCTATGAGTATTTTATCTTGCTTGCCCTCTCTCTCTCTCTCTTTCTCTCTCTCTCTCTCTCTCTCTCTCTCTCTCACACACACACACTTAAAATATCTCTCTGAGCCACCA
>JAPZDV010000022.1:1216481-1286007 GCA_029814665.1 Acanthurus lineatus | reverse complement strand
TTTATTTCTCTCCCTCTGCTTTTTGTGCACTTTCCTCTCTGAGTATTTTATCTTGCTTGCCCTCTCTCTCTCTCTCTCTTTCTCTCTCTCTCTCTCTCTCTCTCTCTCTCACACACACACACGTTTCCTTTCTGGCTGAGCCAGCCATAGTCAATAGAGACAGTGTGAGAGATTGGGAGTTTAGACTCGGGAGTCTTCTGTGGGAGTTGTAAGGGCTTATCAGCTTAACACCTGGTCCCAACACAACTGAGTTTGTGTGTAAATGTGTGTGTAAGTGTGTGTCTTTGTGTGTAAATGTCTGTGTGTGTCTTATAGATTCCATCTAGCAGAGTTTAGTTCTTCTAAACATTTTTTAAAAATGGTCATAGCATGGCTTTTGTGTTAGCCACAACAGGATAACTTCTGCGGTTTCAGTCACTATTGTGAATAAAAAGCAACTTTGTGCTGCGATCTTCACTGACCTCTAAAAAGCATTTGATACAGTCAATCATACAACCCTACTTCCCAACTATAGTTTATGTTCAAGTTGAGGCCACTTAGAGGCTTACTTTGTTCTACTCTTACCTTACAGAGAGAACTAAGCCTGTTGTTGTTGTTAACCTCTTGGAAAATGGGTCTATCCTTGATGAAATACTGTTTAGATGTTTTTATTCATGAATGACAAAATTCTTTCTCGTTAATATATCAATATCCATTGTTTTTCTGATGATATAGTTTATGTGCCCTAGTTTCCACCCCAGCCCAGGCCCTATGTGTCTTCATTCTGCCTTTGATGGCTTCAAGTTAGCACTTAACTGACTTCTTTTGATTGCAGAAAAGAACAAATATGTGGTATTATTGAACTTCACCAGTGACTCTGACTTTCCTGTTATCTGACTTGTACAGAATTAAAGAAAGTCTGTCCTCTCCCAGTTTAACTATTATAAAGTCAACCTTTATGTCTTTCCTTGACTATGGTAATATTTCGTATTGTTAGGCTGCAACATCAAGACTTAAGCAGTTCAATCTGTTGCAGAATAATTCAGAATCATGCAGTCTTTTTTTTTCATTGATGATAAAAAATGATACAAAATGATGATAAAAAATGATACAAAATGATACAAAATCTGCATGTAACATGCTAACACTTAATACTATATTGTATCACTCCATGTAAAAGCAGTTCCTGTTGCTTGCTACACATTTATTTTACAATAATTAATTGGGCAGCTATCACAAAATAGAAATATATAACATCGGCTTTGACCTACATGATGCTGTTACTATGGAAGCATTGAGTGAGCAGTGTATTTCAGAGGGAAATGAAACCCTTCAGTAGCCTCTTGGCTGTTAATGTCTCTGTCTTTGTCCACTTTAGCAGCAAGGACAGGCTCAAGATGCAATGCCACCATTTTGTCCCAGAGGCTGAACTAAGCACATGTTCGCCAGTAAAAGTATTTGGAATACACATGACAAATGTGACCAAACATTTTATTGACTTGTTGATAACATAGGTTTGAGAGTTGGGTTAAATGTGGGTTAAATGTGGTGGCATCTGAAAGGCTTAGCTTGTTGAAGCCAAAAGAGCAGCAGCAGGTTACGTCTGTAAGCTAGTATGTCACATAGCATTGAATTGTTTTTATGAAATCTTTGTTCATTGCTTATTGTGTTCTTGTTCTCAGATTTCTTGTTTATAAAAGATCTTCTTCTGGACAACCTATCGGATTAAATTGATCAATGACCAAAAATATGACAGCAAAAGTCAGGCAGACTGGCAGTTTCTAAGTTCCTGTCACTGAAAATAACTGAGGCTGTTTTTAAAGGCCTTTTATAAGCACGTGTATTCTCTTTTTATTTTGATTATTAGGCCTTGAAATCACCATTCTGACTGGCATGGAAGCCATTCTTAGCTCAGTTATGTTACAACATCCCTTAAGAGATACTGCCAGTTTTATGATTTCTAATCTGTTTTAGCCAGTAACATTTTTCCCAGCGTAACCAAAGATTCTCGTTACGCTGCTACTGCTGAAAGATTTCTGATAAAACGTATATACAGTTTCAGTCAAGTTGGCACTCTTGTCTTCCACATGGTTTGTTTTTATTATGATTATTATTCTCTTTATTTTACATCACACATATTACTTAGGCTATCTAAACTATGAAGGTACATGTGGAATTATACGGTAAGCTTAAAAATATTAAACACAAAAAAAATTTGTAAATTTAAATTTCTTCCACTGTTTGCCTTTGCACAACACTGGCATTTTCACAAGCAGCTAATGAGGTTGTCACCTGAGGTTAATTACCAGGTAGGACTTTTTAAGTTAATTTATGAAATTTCGTACCTTCTAATTCTTTTAAGAATATGGGTTTTGTTGTGCAGAAGTAGTGCTGGTATACAGTAAATAACCCTTGGTTAGTAATCCATATTGTGGCAAGCACTGTTTACTAAGTAAACTCTAAGTAAAATCTGTCATAACTACATTAAGGCCAGTGGACCCACAAAATTTTAATTAGATTTAAAAGAATTCTTTAACTCTAAATGTGTCCTGAAGAGCAGTCAAAGAAAAACGTTAAACGTTTTAAAAGTGGTTTCTTTCTGAGACTGAGAGAAGGTGGTCAGTGCTATCTGCGCAGGTGTAGTTCCCTTGTTAAAAAAACAGGTTTGATGGTGTACAGATGTCAGATCACACTGTGGGTAATTTATTTAAAAATCAAGGCACACTAACCCAACATGAGTGAGTGAGACTGTGCTTTCCATGAGAACCTTCTATTTGATGTAGTGAATCACTTCCAGTGAATCAAGTGAACTGACTCTTTTGTGACAAGAGCAGTAATGTCATCTAAATCCTCCTCATTCTGTACTTTTAGAATGTGAGAATTATATGTATATATTGGTTTTAAGATCAATTTAGTAGTGACATTTTATCTTCCAATATTTTAAAAATTAATGTGCTTTTTCAGTGGCATAACCTCAGGCCAGTGTGCTAGAATTAAAAGGTATTATTAATGTGGATAGACATGGTTCAAGTCCTTTAACCCAACATGCTGCAGCTCTCTTTCGTCCAAATTTTGTTCTCATTTATTTGTCTTAGTCTAATGGAAATGCAACTGCGCCATTCCCCCTTTCGCTGGTTCTCTTCATTCCCTCACAAACAGGCTGAAAGTAGAAGTCTGTGCCAGCTACAGTGTTTCATGAATCCAGGAAATTTGAGGGAAAACGACTTTCAAAAATAAAAGGGGAGAGGGAAGTGGATGCTGGCTTTGTCCTTGCAGACACAGTGCCGTCTGAAAACTCAATCTTTCTACCCAGGTGCAGCAGTGTGACAACAATGGTGGTTTGAACAAAGGCAACCTTTTCTGTCTTGCCCCATGAAGTGGTTATTGGCCGTATAAGCACCAGGATCATTGAAAGGATGATTGCAAAGGAACAGGAGTATGACTGTGGTAGGCGGTGAAATCAATAGTTGTGTAGAGATGTTTGATGAGGATTCAAGGAGGAAATATTTAAGAAGAGAGTGCTGCTGCCAGCTCCTTTGGTCTATACACATTCTTTCTAAAATGGTTGATAAAGTAAAGTAAATAGAGGACTGAGATTGAAATGGCATGACAACAAAGTGCAACGAATTGTTTCCATAGTCTGTTTGAAACTTACTATTGTGCTTCTGCAATAGAGTAGTACGTGTAGACTAATTCACATAGATACTGTGTGTGCATCGATGATTGATATATTTGTGCTTTGTGAATATTTGCAGGGCTGTGACCCGTCCAGTTCTTATCCTGCTGCCAGTGCTTGGTCTGACCTGGCTGTGTGGAGTGCTGGTCCATCTGTCTGTAGTCATTGCCTATATCTTCATCGCTCTCAATGCCTTCCAGGTATACAAAGATATCTTATATCTGTGAACTTATGCTTATTTTCACATCCAGATCTTACTTTTTTTTTTTAACTGAAAGTCTTTTTTCCAAACACACTTGACCTAACTTGCTCATTTTGAACCTGATCTTGTAAAGTTTATGGTTATGTGTAATAACTGGCAAACCTTAAAAAAATGGTCTCCAAATTAAAATTGTCACTAGTAGTACAGAGCTATAGAATTTTTTCATAAGTTTTTTGCCACTCTCAACCACACAGTGCTTTAGTTCACTATTTAGCTAAATGGCTACAACTCTACTGAACTCTTCTGGTTCAGGCTCACAACTCTCTGAATGATTTATTCAGATAAAGCAGGCAGGTGATGTCAGTGAAAAAGCCCCAACAACCAACCTACACTACCTGCTTAACAGCAAAAATCAGACAGACACAGGTAGAGACTAACTGGTGAGTTGGTGGAGACCAAAGCTAAGCTAAGACTCAGATGAGTTACAAATGATCATTGAGCTGAACATTTGCCAGGTTCACACAAACACAAGCTCAAATTAATGCTAATGTTGCTCTGTAGCTGCTAGATGAGTAAATAAGCAACTGATTGCTAACCAACTCAATTATTTCATCAACTGAGGAGCATGTCAAGTAATCATCAAATCATCAAACGCAAGGTGTATTTTGACTTCAGTGGTAAAGCTTATTTTCAAGTGTTGGCTGGATGAGAGGATTGAGTAAGAGAACTGACTCAGGTCCTACTGTTAATAATATTATGATAATGTAAGATAAAAACATAAAAATGACCAAAAAACTTTGACAAAAGATAAAAAAACAGTTATAAATAATAATGAAAAAGTAAAACCACATAATTTATGGACAATTCATAATAAATCTTAGGTTCTTTAGCTTTGTCTTTAGTAGTGTGTCAAAACTACTAGGATCTTTTCTGCACATATTAAATGTCTTTGTATATTAATCTGCATCCTTAATTTTAAAACAATGACAGTATATTTGTGCACCTTAGTGTGTGTGAGTGTGTGTGTGTGTGTGTGTGTGTGTGAGAAGGCAGTGGGGCCTTTAAATGACAGGTCATGCCACATCTACCTCTAGCTCTCCTCCCATGATAACACAGCCGTAACTTCCTCTCTCAGGCGCTCTTCTTCTCTCCACTCAGTCTTTTTCCGTGCACTGTTCCTGCTTTTCTTATATCTTCAGTCCATTCCGCTCATCTCGCTCCCTCTCCTGTCTTATCCCACTAACCCCTCCCTACTCTTTAATTAATCAAAATGAGCTAGCCCCTGGTTGACCCCCAGAGAGCTGCTAGTTAATTTAGATTTACTGCCAGTGTCCAGCTGAGGGCAGATAACACTACAGTAGGAGTTCTTCCTATGTGGGTAGGAGGATGATGGTGGGCCAACCAAACTTCTTCCTTCTCCCAAAAAAAAAAAACAAAACAAAAAAAGCTTTTTTACTAGGCTGTGTCAATAAGTCTATGAAAGTAAAGATGAGGTTGAGAGTTAGTGGGGCAAAAAAGGGCTGAATATTTACCTCAAGAGATTTAGAATACAGATTTAACCTTAACTGTTGGTAATGTTGTGCTACAGCTTAAACACAAAAATACAGACAACAGCCAAACTTCTCTCAATTCACTTACCGTAATTATGAGATTCTTCTAGATGATCAAAGCAAAAAAAATAGGGGACTGTTTAATAATTCTGCTCAGATATTTTAATAAAGAGTATTTTATCAAATTCTGCTATTTTACTGTGCTTAGTTAGTTATTTTTAGAACTTTAGATATTAGCTCAATGCATCCTCCAATAATAGACCTCATATCTGACTGGGATTTTACCTACAATGATTAAAAGCATAATATAATCCCAAATAAAATCGAAACTCTGTGCCTGCTAGGGCTCCTTCTCACTGACATCACTCCCTTGATCACATGTGTACATGTAAACATAGCAGTTGCATGCATAAATCTGCTTCAAAACAGCAGACTCGCCAAACCTTGAAATCCCTTAGATCTCTGTCTGCTGAAGTGTTTGCAACACCACTAAGCAACCAGTGCAGACACTGAGCATCATATGGATCACTGGTTTCTATCTATAAAGAGTTAAATAAAAAAGATACTCAGATGCTTTGATAGATAAATCAATAGCTCACTTTACAAAGAAACTGCAATACACAGTGCAACAAAAAGAGTAAAAGTATGATTGATAATAATTTCTGATATCTGATTGGCTGACAGCATTGCCAACACAGCCAGAGAGGGATGACAGTCAATCAGGACCAAACAGACACACAGACCACTTATACAAACTGGTCCTGACCACTAGCTTTTGCACCCCTAGTGGTGGAGACTGGTGATCCATGTTAGGAGCCATAGTCAGCGGACAGACACCTGAATTGGCTACAACCCCCCATCACACAAAACCTGTTAGGGAGGAGCTGAAATGGTTTGGTTCAGATCTCTTAAAATTAACATGGGACATGACTTTGGCATTCTGTGTTTCAGAGACACATTGAATATTGAATATTTTGTATATATACTTGAATATTTTTGTGAGGATGTGTTCTAAAGGACAAAGACAAACCTAAGGATATGGGTCCTGGATCAAAAAAAAATTACACATTGTCGTGAAAGGTTACAACTTACAGCCTTTTTCTGTTCTGTAATTTACTTTGGAAATCATTCTTTGTTTCAAAAAAATCCAAATTCACGTTGTGCAAGTGTACTTTGGAGAAGATAAATAGTTAAATTCACGCACAGGATATAGTTATTTTAATGGAAGCTTAAGGTGTTTTTCAGATGCTCCAACAGCCTCTGAACCTCCTTTCCCAAAACCCTTCCAGCGACAGAACAGAAGGAACTGAGTGACTTTCTGTAACTTCCCAAAGTGACGAGATGACAATGTACCACTGAGAAAGTTATCAGGGATGGACCTTTTCTTCAAATTCTTTTTTTTTTATTTGTCACAAAAGAATTTCTGTCATGTTACACGCTAACAACAAAAGACAGCAGTATGAATAGCCTCCATTTTCTGAAAAAGGTCACTGTTGTGTACAGTATTTGAAAGGTTCTTTTTGATTGCAGGCTACACAGACTGCCTTTGCACATCAGAAACACAACTCTGCATCGCCAATGGGATCATAATTTTGTATCTCCACTTGTACAGTACAAGAAGTTAACAAATCTCAGAGAAAACACATCCAACATCTTGTTATAGTGAGACTAGAGAGATCTGATTTGGTTCCAGTCAGGCCACACCCCGCTGAATCCAACTGAACCTTGTGCCAAAAGGGAGTAGAAAGCCACACAGATCGAGAGCATGAAGAGGAATTTTGCAATAGATGGTTCCCTCTTTGTTGGATCAGAGAAAGGCAAAGTTTGGCAGCATGACAGAGCGGAGGTTTAAATGCACTTCGTGAATATGTAGTCAACAAAAAAAATTTGTATGAATGGAGTTTATTCTTCTCCACCTTACACCTTTGCATTTGCTTCCTAATGTGTCTGCCTCCTCTCCACAGGGTCTGTATATCTTCTTAGTGTATGCTGTTTACAACAGTGAGGTAAGGAGGCATTCAGTCCATTGTGAGTGGGTCTGCCTGTCACCACTGCAGCAGAATTTCAGAATGTATCTTTGCACGGTATGTGAGGCTGCCAGCCTTTTGGACAAACCAGTGGGTGTAACGCTGCTTCTCATTTAGGTGAGGAATGCTATAAAGAGGATCAAAGAAAAGAGGAAGGCCTTATCTTTTACGGTTAGTGAGTTAAAAGCACACAGCAATAATCGGGTCCATCAGTACTGTACAGAAAATGAATTCCTTCTTTGCAAATATTTATTTCACTGTAATGCTGCCTTTGCTTTTGTATAAATGTTTTTAGTATAAAGTTGCTGTAGTAACACCTGGAATATTTCATGACAGGATCACCACTTAGCAGCATTTGTGATTGAGTTGTGGTGTGTTTTCAGAACTGTTCCCAGCCAACCAGCTTCCTACCTTCTCAGAGGGCCCCAGTTACCTCATGGGGTCACAGTCCTATGACCCCCTCCAGCCCTGAGACCAGTGAGACCTCTGGGCCTCCCAGCTCCACCTCCACATCACTGGTTATCAAGAATGGTAGGATGCATAACCTGGGAGCTTATGTGTATGTTTATGTGTATGTGTGTGTGTGTGTGTGTGTGTGTATGTATAACTATTACTTTTGGATATATTTAGTAAGGATTTGTGGAATATCTTAGGCAGTGAACAGTCAAACTATGTTTTTCAGTACTTATCAGAGGATCACAATCAAGTTTTGTCATCTTGTAGTTAACATTGTCTTTAAGATAAAGCTAAAAATGTAATTGTCTACAAAAAAAGATAGTAAACACAGATCGTCAAACAATAAACATCAAAAACCAAAAGTTTTGTTACAATTTTTGGATCATTAATCCAAAAAACTCTTGTTATTTACACAACTAAAGTGTTCTGTTTTGTTGTTATTTTTCTTGACTTTTAATTGCACATAGCAAAGCATGAACCGATTGAAGCAACCACCAAAAGTTAGTTGTCACGTTCTTTTTATTGGATTTAAAAAGTTTGATCAAAAACACTTTTCATACCTGATCCTTTTGTTGAGTTGACTACAATATATTTTCTTTTTTGTCACCTTTTTTATTGATTCAATTATAAAAAACACTTTTTAAAGCACATCAGTACTTTCAAGTCAAGCATAACACACCTCAAAACAGTCTGTGATCTTTTCTTAATTAGCTGTACTTCATGCAAACAAGACAAACTGCATCTGGGCTTTTACATCTGTAGTTTTAGTAAATACTCAGTTTAGTTAAATTTGCTGAAGGTAATAAGCAACAAGTTTAGTGAATTTCCTTCTGTTATCTAATTTTAGTCCTTATACTGGATTTCAATATGCATTATATTTTTTAGGTCCAGTGTTACTCTATATGGATACCTCAAATTTTTCCACGTCAGAACCAAATGGGAACCTGAAACATGGGTGGGGGGGTTACTGTTACTGTTCTGAGTAGCTGCTAGCTGTCAGCTGGGTGTCACAGTCATCAGTGGCAGCACACACTCTCTCACTTTCCTCACCCTGAAAAATCCAAGGTGATGATGGCTTCAGAACGAGGCTCAAACCGATTGACCTCACCAATTCTGAACAAAAAGTTTCTAACAACTAATTTCTAACGAAAAATGTGATGAACCATAAATGCAAATAACTCCTGGTGATTGTAGCTCTCAGTGTATGGTGTTTTACAGTAATGACTCTGACTTTGATTATTCATAAAGCAGTGAAAGTGAACATTCATTTATTTTTCATTTTTTACTTTAATCTACCAGATTTTTGCTGCACTTCATGTATTTATCTTATAAGAATTTACTTAATGAGAAAACACCATGCTGGGAATATTGTTGTTCTTGGAACCAAATAATGGGATTAAAAATATATAAATATAAGTTTGTCCTCAGGGTGGCACTAAAGAAAAGGTCAGGGGGTCACCAAACAGTTTAGAATCAGGCCTCCATATTTTAGATATTGACAATCAGTGATGGTCTTCACTGATGTTTTTTATCCTGTATTTCTCAGTGATAGTTGGTAATGTGTTGCTGACTGTAAGAGACTCTTTCCTTTGACTTCACAGCACTTTGTGACTGAAATAAATGAATGATGAGTAAGGACAAGGACACACATGAGATTCTAGATGATGAAATGATGTTTATCCCGTCAGCAGTAAAGGCCATGATTAAGTGACATTAATCGTTAAAAAAATAAAAAGGAATCAATGTATATAAGAAAATATTACACTGAGAACAATAACAATAACTTTCTGTTGTTATTCATATTGACTTATTTGGTTTTGTGTACATCATACAGCTCTTGTTGCTTGTGTGTCTTTGTCTGAAATGTCTCGGTCCTGAAAGAGAAAAGTCAACTTTAAATACCAATGGGTGTGCTAATGTTTTTCAGAGAGCTTCAGAAAGGAGAGCTTTGTGAGTTTCTCCTTAAAATCATCATCTGGAAATCAAGTAAGTAAAATGTTTGTATTATCACTGCACTGTTGCCAAATATCACACATTCTAAATATGTCTTGTCCGTCTTTTTCAATCAAAACAGGTGGTGGAGCTGACAGGATTCAAGCCTTCAGGTACAAATCTAATCATTTGGTATTGGTTGAACTGACGATAATGGAAATGTTGTAAATATTAATCCCACACAGAGAAACCAATAATTTACAGCATCTATACAAGACTGGTCATGGAGTATAGAAAAGAAACATACATAGCAAGTACAAAGAGTACAGAAACAAAAATAATCACAATCATAGTTGGGGGAAAAGCAAATTGCAACAGATAATAAAAAAACAACAAATGTCCTTGAGAGACTGGAATTGGATGGTGGCTCTTGGTTATGCAGGTATCAGTGTTAGCAGCACATTTTTTTTTTCTTCTTACTGTAACCAGACAGAAAAACAAAGAGTGTGTAGATTGAGTGTGTCACAATGCAAAGACAGTAATGCAGAAGGTTAATAGTGCAGCAGTGGGGTTGAATTATACTCCAGTAATTGTTTTAAGTCTGCTGAGAACAATGACGTTTTAATCAGAAGCAGGGAGAAAAGATCTGCAGTAATGCTTCTTCACACCTACTGCAATAAATGAACAGGACATCCATTAAAAATACAGGACATTTATTGAAAATAATGAGGGGAAATGGAACATATGCAGTTTGAAAGCTGCCTTTATGCCATTCATGATCATCATCATGAATGGCATGTAGGCAGCATTCAGTAGGCAAAGTACACCATACACTGACTCCAGCCTTGACCAATACTGGCCCAGTATGGGAAACCCCCCCATACCTATCAAATCCCCTCATTTCCTATCATCTCTCCCTGCTATCTTAAAAAAAGATCATAAATGAAAACTCAAACTAATCAAAACTTTCAGTCAAACTCTGGTGCTGCTTATGGTGTAAAAGTATGACAGACCAGAAAAGGGATTTCAAAATGTCATAAAGTTTAAAAGCTAAATTGCTTAAACTATTAAATCCATCTACAGACTGTGAAAACAGTTAGGGAACTTGTACTATACAAGATTTGTATAGACGGATGTAATAGGCATTGACTGTTTGAAATATATATTTAAACTATAAAAATACAGTGCTACTGGTGTGACCTGCAGAGAGTATGAGGAATCAACTGTCCCATTTATCTCAACAAGTTTGAGTAGCTTGAGTACGATAAAGACTTTTCATTGTAGATACTGATTTTTATGTGTGAATTCCAAACCTTGGGCGTGGGTTGTATGGTGGCAGTTTCATCCTGCCATTGGCGTCTGACCCTGGTGGTGTAGACAGATTTACGGGACTGCGCTGATCTCCCACATGCTTATGTGAAATAGAGCTTTGGTAGCTAATAAATCTATCACTACATTTATTCATACGTTGTGAAGTGAGTTTGGTCAATGCCATCACCTATAGGTTTCAGGAAACGTCCCTTTATGACTTCCCGCAAAGTTAGGAATGCATTGAACTCTACTTTCTTTCTTTGTCTGGTTTTAAATTACACTACATAGGGAGTATTTTGAAGTAACCTTGAGGACAAATATGTATTTGCATTTATCCTCATTGAAATTCTTCATTTCCATTGACTGACTGAACCGACTCATATTTCTATCAATTTATATTAATATTGTTACTATGAGACATGATGTTCTTAGCCGCTGGTTTTATATGGCATGATGGCCTGAATGCTGAGTATTTATTTGTTGTCTCCTTCATTTCACTTATATAATAAACAGAACAGTCATTTTTTCTGTCATGAAAATTCTATTACTTTATTAATGACTTCAATTTAAAGAAAATGAGTTCTCCTAACCCCCTGTGGGCAGACGTGCATAAGGAGTGTATGGGTCAGAGCACAGCCAGTGACAACAGAGGAGATGTGGGAAAGATGCACGTTTGATAAAAGGAGGTGGCGAGAGGAGAAAGAGCAAAAGGCGTTTTATTTTTCCTAGATTGTCTCCATTTACCTGCACAGTGTACAGCATTAGGAGTGTGTGAAAGCTGCCCCGTGTCTTTTGTTGATTTCAATGTGCAGGCAGACACAACAGATGGTCCCCATATTTCCAGAGGGTTAAGTCACTGTCAATGGCTCTAAATCGTCTGGCAGGAGGGAGAAGGAAGTTTGTAACAGATTCATTAAATGTTTAGCCGTCTGTGAAGAACGCCTGATGGATGGTGCTTGAGTGCTACTGGGTGTTCATTGTTGACCAGCGAGACAAAGGAGAAGTTCATTCCCTTAATCAGGAATGCACAGTGCCGGCTATTCACGCTCTCAGCCATTAACCACTCCAACACCTGCTCTCTCTCACTCTGCCTTTCATTTCCCTCCTTTCTTGTCTTCTCTTTTGTACACAAACACACTTGCACTCCTGTAATGCAAAAACACTGAGCATCAGATTGAGCTGGGAGTCGAAGCTAATGCTTTCCACTTTATTTCACTGCAGGTTGTTGAACTGCAAACAGAGTGGATCCCGATACTCAATTGCAATAAACACGCATCACGCTGAAAGAAGGGAAAACTGGACACACACACAGATCCCACCTGAGGAAGTGGTGTGCTACCACACACAAACACACTCTGCTGAGCTGTGAAAGGACATAAAAATGAAGGATGGATGAAGATCAGTGCTCCAACTTCTCTCACACTGTAACTGTTCTGTTCTCAGATCAGATCAACAATCCCTCATGATGCATTGTGATCTGTAAGAGAGTAGCAGTTTTGTCTAAAAATATCCTGTTCATCTTTCATTGCCTGATAGCAGTGTTTGCAGGAGAACTGACCTCTTCAAGGGGCGCTGAAGTGTGTTTGTTTTGGAAACTAAAGCTAAAACAGCAGCAGTTCACAGTGTCACAGTAAACTCCTAGGATGGCTTCACCCAAATCAGCAATCATTTTTAGTCACAAAGGTTTAGAGTACAATGGAGCAGAATTCTTTTTATTTTTTATTTTTATTTTTTCCAGGACAATGGATCTGAAATGACACTTTTATTTCCTTTTCTTCTGCTTTCTTTATTTCTTTTCCTCTGTCTTTGTGCTCCTGAAATCAGAAAGTTTAAAAAACTTCAAAATAAGGCAGTATCTTAGATACTGCACAGGCCTCAGTGTGAACAGTTTTTATTAGGAACTTGTATGATAGAATAGAAATACCTTCATGAAAACTGCAGAGAGTTGTTTCACTGAATTATTCAGCAAAATGCAGGCAAAAGACACAATGTTACTATGTTTTTGTGCTCAGTACAGCAAACTTCTGTTCACCTCCATCAGTGGTAAGTGGGTTAAGGCACAAATCACGGCAACATATTTCTGTAAAATAAAAATCAGACTTAACTACTGTATTTGCATGACAAGGTTAATGTCTTTCTGTCTTTTATTTTAGTAAACAAAGTCCTAATTAGAAAAAACAAGTTATCAACAAGGGTTGATAGATTTTTTAAAGAAAGTAAAAGGAAACTAGTTATAAAGCCCTCCCTTGTTACATGCCATGCAGTTCAACTCTTTGAATGACAATGCAGAAGGTTTGCAGTTTTGTACATTTTTTACAGTATTTATGTATTGTGTAATTGAAAATAGCAAGGTGGCACTGACTGAGATACTGGCCTTGGTGCATTCAGGAATCAGGATATAAACTCATCTAACACCAGACGGTGACTTCTTACTCTTCCCCAAGATGCAAGTGCAAGTGCAAAGTGATCATGATGACCTCATGGGTTCTGTGGATAACTTCCTGGAGCTCCAGGATGTTCACCTTTATCATAGAGGAATCAGTTTGCTCCATGAACACTGCACTGGGTGTGTAAATGTAGGAGGACACAATAAGAAATACTAATAATGATAATTTTAGTTTTGCTAAAATTGACTCCTTTTACCTTAAGCCATGAATTGAACTATCACCCCTCTTATTATTCTTTTTACTTTTTCTCCAAATTACTGACTTACTGACACCCACTCATCAGCCATCAGCAACAACTGCATTGTCCACTTATCTTATCATTTAGTGTATTCACACTAAGACAAACCAAGTTCATTACTACACCTCCATGATGGTGCCTTCTTATGGTTGCTATAAAATTAGGTAAGCAACAGTTCCTGTCCATTTATTTTCCATAAACATTTAATGTACTAAGAATACACTTATCAGGCCATAAGTGTGGTTTCATCCTGATTCTTACACCCTTATGGTTTATGTAAATAGCTCTATAATTTGATAGTAGTTCAAGCTTAGAGAAAGAAGAAAGGTCTGTGGCCCTAAAATGGCAGCATGCTGTTGTTAATGACATGGTGTCTAATGGTTACAAAATGTTTTCAGCATAGACCAGCGGGTTTAATAATGCCTTACTAGAAGTGTGTTTACAGTCTGTTGTAAATAGATGATTACATATAGCATAAATAATACTGGGACTATCGCAGCTTACAGTGATATTGTGATAACTTGAGAAACAAGAGGCACAAGTTGCCCTCTGTTTAGTAACTACTGACTCGAATCAGTCTTAAACCTATCTTTATAAAGTTGTACTTTCAGACTACTGTTGGCTTCAGACACTGCAGAGTTGACTTATTTCTCGCTTGTTCTGCAACAGACTTTCTTTACTCTTTGCTCTCTTTCCCTCAGCAGATGCACTGTGAGCTTCAGGCTCCAGCTGGTATGCCTACAACATGCAGAGGTCTGCGTGACTCTGCTGGGCTTTTAGATAGCCTGACCTGCCAGGAATCATGCTGTAGTTGCTGTATATATTTATATAAAAATCACAGTTCCTGTTGTTAGCTGCTGCACTCTGAAGGACTACTCCAGTCTAAAACCTGTTATCTCTGTTGTGTTGATAGAAGCAGTGGTGTTGGTGTATTCTTCAACATGATCTACATTTTCTACATTTAGACCTTTTTGTAGTTGGACACTTGAGAAACAAATTCCTCCCTCTGAACTCTTTTGTTCCTCCACAAAATGTAATAACTTCTTAAATATAAATGTATAACAACTTCTTAAATATATCTATATATCTATATATAGATATATAGAGAGATATAGATATATATCAAAATTGAGAATGAAATAGCAGTTACCATAGTGAGGTTGATGTTAATTTCTAAGGCACTGGTTGAAGACTTTCTAAAGCTGATGTTTAACATTTAAGAATATGACCGACATGGATCGATTTTCTGGAGTGTCTGACAAGGCTTAATGACAGCCACACTATGACTGCTGTATTGAATTGTACATTTAATGGCTCTGTTTCATTTGTTCTCAATAAAGAATGCTATGCAATGATAGTCGAAACAAAGGTGGAGCTATACTTCACTGAATTTTATTGGTTTGATGCTATTACAATAAAATATATCTTAAAAAAACAAAATGTTTTGGTCACTTTCACTTTTGGGAGAAAAACACTTCAGTGTAAGACGGGATAGACTGTCAATTCACAGGAAAAATAAAGAGTGAACTAAGAGCGAAAACAAAGGCAATATCAAGAGAATCAATTCCACAACAGTAGCGATTTGACCTCAACATAGAGCGGAAAACTTTTTCTGTGTTGAAATGTATCTTCATCTTGCAGTAGATATTCACTTCACAACATAAATATACTGTACAGTGATAACACACAGCTGTTTCAACAAGAAAACCAAGGTGTGTGTGTGTGTGTGTGTGTGTGTGTGTGCGTGCGTGTATGTGAGTGTGCGTATGTGTGTGTTTTCAGGCAGACATTAAGTTAAGGCAGGCGGAGTGATTGTCTACGATACCTTGAAATGGCGGACACTGCCACATCAACGGACGAACAGGGAATGATTTTAGATGTTCACAGAGAGAAAGTTGAGCTGCACAATATTACAAACACTGTTTCGGCTGCCTCTTTGTTTAAGTTGCTTCTGATGATGGTTGAAAAAATAAAGGTTACATTGTCATCATCGCTGGGAGTCATGTGCTTTTAAAAAAAAGTATGTCACACAAAACATTAGTGTTACTTTTCAACACAGTAAATGCCACAGATGAAAACTGACTGCTACAAAACACTGTTCAGTGCAGTGTTTCAGACACATAGTTCAGGTTTCTGGTTCTGTGGATGTGGCTAAGAGGCCTGCAGTGTCGTCTGCTGGTTGTCTGATAAGATATTTTGTTTAACATATCTACATGATGCAGCAATATGTCAGTACATGTTCTTTTAAATGGAGAGTTCTCAACTTGAGCAGCACAAGAGTAAAATAATAAATGACAGTTACTTATTTGTATAATAGAGAAATGTGACCATTGTCATTATGCATACTAAAAAACTATCCCTACAGCAGCTTAGCTATCAGCCCTCACACACCCAGATCAATCAGTCATAATCCACCTACAGTAAAGCGTGTTGAAACACGACACAAATGTGAGTATGAACATGACACCTTCAGTTTTGAATGTCCCTTTTTCCTGATGCGCTGTCCCATAACAAATAAACAAATGCCACAAAGAAACTTGAAACCAAATTTTGCCTGATGCATCTTTTCCCACCCTGTGTTGTCTAGCTCCTCTGTGAAACACCTCTGACTGTTTCTTTTTGCTTCACAATTACATGAAAATACAGTTTCTTTCTCTCTTCTCTCCCCCGGCATTGGCATATTAATGTATCTTATTTCCCTGGTATGCTCATCTCTACACAGGCTTTTGTTTACCTTTTTCACCAAAATGGCAGCTGTACACAGATTTCTCCTTTCTCTGTCTTATCTATGTCTTCTTATCAATTTTTGTTATCTGTTGTCTTTACAGGGGTTTGTGAATTATTGAATAAAAATGTATTTTTCTTTAAATTTCTGACTCTGGTCAATACCTTAACATCAAAATAGATTAAAACTAAACTATAATGAACCCCAGGGCACAGTCACTTGTGAGTTCTTTAAAAAATTGGTGGCAAAAAAGAATGAATGCAGAAATTCAAGGGGTTCTAGTCCAGTCCGACTGGCCCACAGTGTGTTGTGTTATCTTTAAGTCTGTCCTCATCTAAAATAACAGTGATCTATGAACAGTGTTATGACCTTGGAGTTATATAAATTCGTCTGACATTTGGAGCAAAATGCCTTATTTCTAACATTTTTAAAAATAAAATCTGCCGCAGAAAGTGCATGGTAGCTCACCCAGCAAGCACTTAGCAGGTGTTACTAATTCTGTGATGAGATGGTTCAACATCAGACTACTGGGCACCACATTTCTTGATAAACTCCTATCAAATCAGTACTGGTAAGGCAGGATATTTAGGTATACATGTTTCTAATTGATTTAGGTAGCAAAAATGAGCAGACGTCTCAAAATTCTCCTTGAGATTATGTTTTCTTACTGTAACTGTTCAGCACTGGTGCAGACTGGAGCCTCTGTCTCTAAGTGCTTGCTGGGCAGCTTCATGAGAAAATCTTGTCTGTAGTGTTGGATCCATGTGAAATTTGATCAAAAAGGGTGTCATGTAACTCTAAAAGCAAATCCGATTTTTGGATGTCTAAAACCAGGATAGAAAAAACTGTTTGAAAATATCACATTAATGTAGCTCTGCAGAATATGGAAATGTGAATAATCAAAATCTTTAATCTACCTTGATTACAGATGGAGCTTTATAATTTCAAACTCTAAAAGACATTTTCTCCATTCTTACTCATACAAAAACCCTCACAAAGATCCCAGTAAGGGCCTTTCTGTCCTCATTAATTTTTTTTTTTATCTCACTCACACCCACACAAACACACACACACACACACACACACATACACATAGTCTCACCAAGAAAAACAATGCATGACGGTTGAACATCCTGCTTGTGAACCTCACACACACGCTCGCTTGGCGTGCAGCATCTCGATAAGCAGGTTGTTGCAGGGCACCTCTCCACTCAGATGCATGTAGCACAGGTAGTCCTCGGCCTGCGTGCTGAGGGAGCGCAGCTCCGGCAGCCTCAGCACCAGCTGGCTGAACTTCTCCTGGAACTGTGGGTAGGTGGCCAGGATGTACTCCAGCAGAGCCCCGTTCACCTGCTCCTGGACACCCTCGACGAATGCCTGATCCTCCAGCAGCTTCACATCTACACACCCAGAGCATAAATGAGGATTATGACTCCCTGAGGGGGAAATATGAAACTGCTGACCTGTCAAAGGTCAGAAATATATATATTTTTTAATTTCTGACGGTCATGTCAGGTGCAGTTCTGGAGCCTTGTTGACTTCATTTTTTACACATGTGACCTGCTCAATTTGATTAATAAAAAGGACTCTTAAACCATAAAAGTCTGGCGTGAAAGATTTTTATCCATGTTTTAATTTTTTGAGAACATATAATATTAATTCAACTTTGAATAATGACTCTGTAAACACAAAAAGTGCAAGACAGCATCACATTACAAGAATGAGCTCAACATTTCTATAACGAATAAAGTTTTTTTTAGTTTTTTAAACAAGGCCACCATCAACCAAAGAAACAGTTGTCCAATCATCATAAATCTGGCAGCATGTCTTCAAGCCATGTTTTGAAACAGGCAAACTAAAATATTTTGGCCCATAGGTGGTGCCACAAATACCATATACATGCACCTCAAATCTGAGCAGACAGAATTTCGCCATTTTATCTGTGTATGCTCTGGGGGCAAGTGGGCAAACAAAATCTGAGGTGCCATATTGATTGTTGCAAGTGTTCATGGTCTATCAAATGCTGTCAGTCTTACTATCACTTGTAAAAGTCGGTGACAGAACTCAGTCTTTCTTCAAATAGAGCTGAACTGACTTTGCTCACATTTGTGTAGCCTGAAATCCATCTGTGGATTCTTGCAGCTTTAATTTTGGCCTATTAAACTGCTTCAATCTGTCCAGTGCAAGAATTTTGGAACTGCAATTGCCTCTTATGGCTTTGTTCTTGTTTTGAGTTTGACTCACTGTATTAGGCTTTACGCTGCATCTCCCTGTCTCCATCAGGATATGAAGTTCAACTGACCTAGCAAACTCTATACAGTGGTGAGGATAGTGAGATACTATGAATAGGAAGGAGTCTGTAGGTGGACCTTGAGTTAGGATTAGTTTTCTAGAAGAGTCCTGTTTCCTTTTTCAATTTCTTTTAAAAATTTGCTTAAACAGTTTACATTTGGATGGAAAAGATTTGGCTTTGGCTGCATGGTTTTCTAAAAGCTTATATAGCTAATTTATTTAAATTCAAGTTACTTAAAGCCAACATGGTATTATAATCAAATGTGTCCATATTCATTCAGAGAAATTCTTTAGATTTGCAGTGTTGTGTCTAGGTGTTTTAAGGTTATATATGTAAATACTGAAATTCCATTTCAGAAAATCACAGAGACAAAATGAAGGAACTTGAATGTTGCATGCAACCCATTCATTGCATAAATGCTATCTAATAGATTTCATATGCTGTATCTATACTTCATGTACGAAATGAGGTAAGTGCATGGATGCTGTGTTGCTGTGTGTGTGTGTGAGAGAGACAATAGGCAAGCCCTCCGGTAGACCGGCATTCAGCATCAGCTGAGCCCATCTTGGAGAATCCATTCACACAGTAATTAAATGTTTTGAATCAATGTTCTGAATCATCTTTTCAAACTGCTTAAGGGCAATTAAATGACCCCCGACAAACCTGACTCTTAGGATGAGGGAGAGCGCGAGCAAAGAAGCCACAGGCAAAGACAGCAAATATTTTCTGCCTATGACAAGTGCTCTCACCATTCTAAAGCTCTTTGTTCCCCGCTTTGCCAGCGCTAAACAGCAAACACTTCTGGGAATCTGAGCAAGCCACGTCTATGCTCTCTCCATCCGTACAAGCCACTGCATGAATGTCGGTTCTGCCATCAAATGATAGACCCATCCATTACGGTTCTTTTGAATGCCATTAGTGGACAATAGAGGAGGATGTCTTTGTTAATATTGGCTTTTGTCAACCCTAGAAATTTAATTAAGTGAATTTATTGGAGGGAAAAAAAGGCCTGTTTGAAAAACGCCCGTAGCCTTACAGATAAATAGGTACTGCGGATATTTTGCAATTGTGACTTTTTTTCCCATAAAAATGTCACTGTTGCTATTCAAATTCCGCCAAAGGACGGCATCACTATGGCCCTGCCGCCCTACCAAGTTGATGGATTTTTACATCTACACCTACTATTCTTCTGAAAACACATGTTTAAGTTCTGGCCTTTAAAAACGTATGTATTTGCAAATAAGTCAATGACAGATGAATCATTCTGACTTATAATGTGAATGTTGAATGGAAAAAAAATATTTTGTGTTGCCTATATGAAGTAATAATACTTTTTTTATGTTTGAGCTGTGTAAGCCCAACAAAACTCAACAGGTCAGATTATGAGCTGTAAGGTAAGCTTCTCTTTTAATAAAAGTTCCTTTTTGTCAGATGATGATCATTGTCTGTAAGTTATTATTGGCCTCTTTCTATTCAGTAAAATTCATCACAATGATGGAGCACAAACAGGAGGCTGACTCACTGGGGTTGAACAGCAGGAGGAATTTCAGACAGGCGATCTCTCTGCGGTCCACCTGCAGGGCCCGCAGTCTTGCCACCAGCTCCTGACCTCTCTGGACCAGACTGGACAGAGTTGCCTCAGCTTGGGACAGGACGAACGACAGCTCCACCTGAAAACACAGGCTACTGGTTAGTTTTTTTAAAGTCCCAATAAGACTCTTAAGTAAAGAGACTATACAGTTCTGCATTTAATGGGAGTTGAGCAAAGGGAATGCAGTATAGTAGAGTATGGAGCTACATAATGACTCTATCCATGTTGTGCTACTAATTATCTTAAAAGGATTTTTCCCACTTTCTCAAAATTAAGGCTACCTCATTTTGAAACCAAACCTCACATACTCACATAGTTTCATGGTTAAAGAAAAGCTCATATAAATAGTCCTTTAATTCTCCTGCTTATGTATTTTAGTGTCAGGTAGGTACATTTACTTGTACTGTGTTCAAAAGGCATAGAAAAAAGACAGAAAATGCACATTTTCAATTTATGTTTCATTTCATTACCACCATGCTCTGCAGTGTATGTGGTAATTAGAATTTGTTTATTTAAATCAATCATTGTTTTTATTAGATTGCATTTTTTATATGATGACAACCAGTCCATATTTCCAACCTGAAACACATTGAATAACTTTAATTATTTTATGTTGAAAATATTTTGCATCAGGAAAGAAAGCAGGTAGTAACAGCAGTTACAGTGTTCTATTTTCTCTCACTCTCTCAGAAATGTGTGCAGTTTTTCAGTGCTCAAATACCACACAGCCCCTTGTATGTAATGTGGTTTGACTAAGTACATGAATTTAGAGGTATGTTATACAGAGACACAAAAATAAAATAAAAGAAGAATAAATTATTTTCTAGACATGTCGTATTAAAACAGGAACCATTTATGGTTTTCACCATGTCTGCTGATAACGACTGATAGTGCTGCTTATCCCAAACGAATTGTCAGTTAAACCAGCACAAACATCTTTACATACACTTAGGGGGTCACTAAACTTCTAAGGGGCTCTGGGCAGTTTTCACTGGCATGTGCAATGTTTTTCAGAATGTGTTTATTACAGCATTGACAAAATCTAATTATTATCATGTTTAACATTACATTAAAATCAACATTATAGCATTAACTGTCTTTAAGAATGAAAATACATGATTAAAACTGCGTACTTGGATATGTTGATTAAAATGTTTACCATGTAGCAAAGGACGTGTCTATTACCGTCAGTTCACTCCTGAGCTTGTGTCCTCATAAACCACAAAAATGAGGAAAACTTGTCATTAAATTTTGTGCACATATGAATACATATCAATCAATTAATTATAAGTGTTTTAAAACACTCCAGAATTTCTTCCACCTAATAGGTGTGGTGGGTCACCATGCCTCGTAAATCCACTAACCCTAAAAGAATTTCTCTTTTATCTGTTTTAGAGGCAGATAAAACACATAATTCTGGCAAATTCATTATCTTTGGATTTTGATGCAAAATATGAACCAAGAAAATGAACCCAGAAGCTTAAATCTAAAGGCACAAGCATTGCTTTTAACTTTCCAGCCTTAAGAATAACTGTTCATTAGCAGAAGAAATTAATTTAAAGTCCTTCATTTAATTTCCTAATAAAGCTGGTCCGTGTGAATCATCAAGCAAACACAACCCACACTGCACTCAGTGTGGCACTACTATAATACTGTGTCTTGAATGATGTGCAGTGTAATTAGCTGAAACAGACTGTTGGGAAGCTCAGTGAGGGAGTCATTACCTCCTGGCCGGTCACCAGCAGGATACTGTCTTCCTGTCTATGTTGCACTTGTCTGAAAATGTGATCCAGTACCTTGAGTTCAGACCATCAGTTGTGGAGCAGCTACATTTTATCTCACACATAAAGAATACACACACACACACACACACACACACACACACACACACACACACACACACCAAGGCAGATTAAAAAAGATACTATTACTAAGTTAGTCTACAGTTTGAGGTTCACTTTACATGCTGTTCACTAAAAATCCTTAACGATATTCTTTTACATTCTCCTGTTAATGATTTCTACAGCCTATATATTCATATTGCATGAAAAAATCTATATCCTCTGTCCTTCCTTTTTCTTTTCAGTTGTAGTTTACATTTTTCGTGTTTATTATGGTCTATGGAAACATCTTATCTAAATATAAATACAAAAAACACTTTCCATCCTTATGACATGCTACAACACAGAGCCAATTGCTACCAAAATCAGTGACCAAAAGAGATTAAATTAAAAAAGAAGAGACCATATTAACAAGGAGAGTAGAGAAATGAAGTGATGCTTGGTACCAATGGTGTGTAAGTGTGTTTGGCTAATGTCTTTGGTGTTTGTGCCATCTCTGTGTCCCATGTTGTGTGTTTACAAGCATCCTCTGAGACCTCTTCAACCTGCTCACCTCTCTCTAACCCCCCCACCCACCTCTTCCAGTCACATCTGCTCTGTTGGGGGGATGGGTGTGTGTCTGTCTGTGTGTGTGTTTCAGAGTGAGTGCCCCCCCCCAACTGCAATATTGTCTGTAAACTGAAGGACACGACAGTCAGTAATTCTGCAGCCGCAGCTGCTAATAGGAGTAGACGCACATTCATCTGACACAGAGCTGACAGAATTACTGTCCATCTGAATGAAACTATATATCAGTTGCAGAGGAGAGGGTCCAATCTTGTTGGCCACACACTCATCTGGACTGGTGTAGTGGTGGGGGTCTGGGTGTACAGTGATAAAGGAGGGGATTAAGGAAGCAAAAGGTCTCGGCGACCTCCTGCGCTTCCTCTCCAAAAGGAGTTGGACACTCAGCTGCAGCCAAAAAAATCACTATGAAAAACCCCCTTAAACATGCTGAATGCTGGAGGAAGAGTTTTATTTAATCAGCCACATGGATTCTCAGTGTTTCTGTCAGTCTATGTTCAAGTGTGGAACTGAGTTAGTCTGATATTTCAGGTTATATACCTGTCAGTTGTGTTTCACATGTAAGAGTGACGTTTTATCACAGAAAATAGTGTGTGCAACATAACTCTGAAATGTCAATACGCTGTGTGAACATTACTCTGGTAGCTCTTCCTCTACAGTCAGCCAGATTCTGGAGTTTATAGACAAACTCATAAACATGACAGCAACAGGCCAGAAATGGCCTGGCTGATGATAAAAAAAGAGAGTAAAGAAAACATTGAAAAGTGATGGTTTACACTGTTTATTTTTTTATTTCCCATTAAATCTTTGCATTTGTGTAAAATGGTAAATCGTGTCTTTTATACAAATAGATATATAATAGATATATAGTATACAAAAACTATGATTTGCATTTTTCTATACATCCTCAATAACCAAACTCTATGTTAACATTTTTGCATTCCATCACATTGACATGTTAAAGTGATTTTTACCATAAGAAGGCTCAAAAGTAAATTGCACTACACTGAATGTGGTATTTTTGGTACATATATATATCTTTTTATCATTTTGGGGTGGCTCTGAGAATCTTTTTATTACCATTTCAGTTTTTTGAGAAACCTTTTAACCAACAATAATGCTGTTTTAGGCAAATTTTTATATTGAAAGATATCCAAAGTACTGCTTTTTGAAGCATTTTTATGTATAAAGAAATAATTACAAAGAGTTTTTTCTCTACAATACATCACCCTTCTTACTGGTTGACCTTATTTGACCATTTACTATTGTGTTTGGGGCCGTGCTTATGTGGGTGGATTTAACAAAGAAATAGAATAGCTGAATTGTTCAAGATAGTTCCTTTGATTATCCTCTTAAAGACAGAATCACTATCCACTCTTTATTTATGTAACGTTAAGACACCCATCATGTGTGCCAATCAAACCAATTATTTATATTTTATAAACTTGCTGTAAGGACTTAGCAGTTAAGGTTAAACATGTACCATTGAGTGTGAGTCGCAGTGGTAAGACAGTTTTTAAACAAGGTACAAGTAATGTGTCCTCACTGTGCAGCTGTGCTGTCGGTGGGAGTGTTTTCAGTTTTCTCTAGTGAGGCTCTGAGTGCCACAAAGCAATTTTTTGACCCCAGTGGACCAACGGCAATGTTCAGATACAAGGGCAATGTTTTGGAGAAGATAAGTATGCATAGCTGTGGTAAACTGCTTTAAATTGTATATTATACAAACAAATAACATACTGTGGTAATCTGAGCACAAGCTGTAGGGGAAACCAGCTAACACAAACTCAAAACAAACTTAACCTGTATTGCATCTTGTTAGCAAACCCATTAGACTTAGCAGCAGCAATACAAGACAGCAGAACATACAACTGATACATAATTTGAAGCTTTTGGCACCTCTTTGAATCTATAAGGCCGTTTCCATTCAGCCAGTGCACAGCTTATCCTCACACACTGCCTACAAACAAGAAGTTACAATGACAGTGTGGGAAAATTTAGAAATCTGACATCATTAATTGACATGTTTTACATTTAGAGGAAAAATATCAATATTTTTGGTGAAGTAATATTAAAAATTTTTTTGACTCCTGGAAACAAGTTTTAAGCAATGTATCTCTATTTTGTCAATGAGAGTAGATATCTATCTTTCTTCAGGCAAAACTCTTTAGAATCTTTTTGGACATATTTCCCTTTAAATTGAGGGTCTACAGCATACTATCTGTAATATTTATGATGTTCATAGTGTGCACTTCCTCAGCATTATCTTCCATTTTCAACAGGTATATGGAAGGTCAAACACAAGACAGGATAAAGGCCACCTCTGGGGAAGTGCAGCAATCAATAGCCTCTATTCTGCTCACGATTTAACAACAATGTAGACGAATGCAGTGTGGAGCTGCAGTGGAGAGCCGACATTTCCCTGTTATCGTCTGCATGGAATGTAATTATCCAGCCCAGGGAAACAGCTCTCTCTGCTCGAGCTGCTTTCTCCGCAAAATATGCAAAGCTTTGTTCTCACAGTCTATGTTGGCTGTCTGCTGAACATAAAAATGTTCTATCAATGGATATGTATCAAATGTGTGTAACACCAGGTTCTGAGAGGGCAAAACAAGGTTGCAATGGTGTGAAGAGCGGTCATACTATTAAAGGAAAAAAGTTTTTTAAAGGAATAAACCTACATTTTTACTGTAGAAGTTTATTTTTTGCCATCAAAAAATTCTAAAATATTAAATTTTCCCCTGCTAAAATGCCATAATTTTCATTATTTTACATTTACTTTACACACAAGTTGTCATCTTTTGGCTTTTAAGAGTGTTAAATCTTTTGTAAAAGGGTAGTAAACAGTAACATTATTAGAATGAAAAGTAAATTACTGTTAATGGTTGCGCTCATGCTCTCACAGATTTTGGTTAATTTGAAGGATAAATGTTTCTCTTTGTTTAATGCAAATAAATGTAAGAATGAGTTTGAGTTTACATTAAAGACATTTTGATTAAAATGATAGTCCTTCCCTAACTTGACACACAAAGTACAAAAGACTTCTACCCTTATATCCTGGCGTTCTGCATGAAATCTTAGCAGAGGATTTGTTTCCCTGTAAACGTAACTGCCAAAACAAATCAGTTGTGAGCATAATTTCAAGGAGACACTGTTGCTCTGTAACATATACCAAGCATTAATTAGCAGTAGTGGTATTTAAATTTTGAAATCTAGTCATTTTTACTCACCAGAAATGATATATATTAATACATTAATATTCACATGCCCATGGCATAAACAACACCAAACACTTTCAAGAAAAGAAAAAAACAGACAGCTGTTCATTACTTGTTACTCGTTGCATGTGTTCATTGTCTGGTTCAGTAATTTATGCATGTGTGTGAATGAATGTATTACATGGGCAAAGGGACCTTCTGAGTTTCTATATAAGCATGTTCATACTTCTCAGATGAAAAGAGGGACTATCTTAAGTCTTGCAGACTACAGGACGCGCCCACTTTACTGCATGACACGCCCCCTTTGAACTATCTGAATAAAGAATATTTTTTTTTAATCTATGTTCTTCCCAAACCTCACCAAGTATTATTCAACCTAACAAAAACTACCACCGTCAGAGGTTTGTCATGTCATGGGTGACTACTTTCATGTTGGTGGACTGCAGATCTACTTGTTTCACATAGTAGGTGACTTGACGAAAACATTAAATCCCTTTGCAGCTTTGAAACAAGTTGACTTTTACGTGCATCAAGAATCTGCATATTTTGAGGAGGATTCAACAGTCATGTGTTTTTAGGTCTCTATTTTATGTAACAATTGCATGATAATAAAAGATGAGCAGCCTCTGTGCTTCTCTCCTCTATGAGTAATGAAGAGCAGCTTTAGCCATGTTTCCCTCACACGATATAAAGATACCTTGTTGTTGATACTCTGAGAAGATGCAACAAATCACATCAGCACCACAGTGTGCCCTTTGTTTCTGAGATTAACCAGGTACAAAAGTAACAACACAATTTTTATGGATGCTCTCAGAAACTAAGAATTCAGTCATTTTAAGTCAATTTCTTACAACGTGATTGGTTTAAAGTTGTATTTTTGCAGAACGATTCTAAAGACAGGATGTATGATGTTTAACACTTTATTTATTGTATGAGATAATGTGAATGCATCAGTGATTATTTGTAATATCTATATCATTACAAAACTGAGACAGCATATCATTCATATTAAGGGTTTGTACACCAAAATTACAAAAAAATCTGAATAAGAATAATTTTTTTTAACAAACTTTTAGTATCCAGTCATACAAAGAGGGATTTCTCTATCTTTGACACATCCTAGCCCAGTGTAACCTGTTTTATCAGGATTTATTTCCTATTGAAGAGTTTAAACTTCTTTGACAGTGCTTTCTGTTGGGAGATTACATGTGACTGACATCTGCTTTTTCAATAGAGGTGTTGCTAATATGAACCAAACTGCATTCACCTGTATTCTAATGGAACAGACACAGAAATGTTACAAATAGATCCAAGCCTACTACAACAAAACCAAAACTATCTCTCTGATTAGATACCAGAGGAGTTACAAGAAATAAATGTTTGTTTTTTGTTTTTTAATAATTTATGAGCATTCGTTCACTGAACACGCAATTTCTGCCACTAGATGTCTCTCTATTATGCCAATGAAAACACAAAAGACATCTTTTAACAACATTATGAAGCAGCATGGGATCATGGGATATGTTTATCATATTGTCAAACAGCCATCATTGTAGATAAAAATCTATGTGACTGACTCAGACAGAAATGTTCACTAGGGATAAAGTTTTCAAATTTTTATTTACTGAACATTTAGTCCCATTTGTTGACTTTCTTTGATGTTACCTCAGATGTTAGAAATACAAGGGCAAAAAGAAACACATCATTATGTTATATAAAAAAACAGATTTCCTTGACTTTGGAGATTGCTGTAAATATTTAGGATTATGTAAGTACACTAACTAAAATAGCTATTCACAACGATATAGTATAGTATAGTCTTTTATTGACGTTTATGTAAGCACAAGGCTCATATTAGATTTGTGATGTACTATGTAGCTCTCAGCCAGCCACTAACAAAAACACGACTTAAAAGTCATTGAGTGGAGTTTGTGCAAAAACACATCAGCTGCACTCACTGACTTTTTGATGCCAACAGAGAATACAAACAGAAAAAAAGTATTACATATGAGGACTTAATTTAAAAATAAACCAGATCTACTGATCAGGTTTCACTTTGTATGATATCTAGTTTGACAGATATCCAAGTTGCCAATATTCCTGCCAACATGTGTTGAGAAACAGATGATGTGTCTATTAACCTAGAACGCTGTCAATCTCTTAGTGACCATATGTCAAGCCTGCAGTTGTTCAAGGAGTAAATGTCAACAGGTGAATAAGTGTGAAGCAGAAACGGAAGAGACATGTTCTGAACGTACCAAGTAAATAAAGTGCATTTGACTAGAATGTCAGGAAGGAATCTCACCAAATCTCATCAAGGCCAGTAGCAACCATTTGTTGCTAGTTAAACTGTTTAATTGGTTGAATCAGTTTGACCGTGGCTTCCTGACAGACGTTTGTTTGTCAGCACAGACGAGTGATATCATGACTCATGGAGGAAGGTAAAAAATTTCTTCATTGTTGTGCAACCAGCCTGATTTGTCAAAAAAGACTTACAATCTTCCATTTTCACTTGGAGCAGTCAGAGTATTCAGCCATATTGTCGACAGCAGCACAGTTAACCACAACAACAGCATTGATTGCTTCAGCATGGGACTTCAATTTGACTGTGTTACTAAATCACCCAAACTGTCCAATACTGCACTATATAGATGACGGAGTAGGACACTGATGTATGTTCAATCATGACCCTTGGTGGTGTGTTTATGTGTTTGTGTGTGTTCGTGCGAACTGATCCTCTACTATGAAGCAACTATAGCCAGGAACAATTATCCTCACAAGGCTGAAAGTACACTGAACACTTCAGACTAACTATTCATTACATGTATTTGTATTTTTGAAGAATAGTATATTCATTTGGAAAATGAAGTTGAGTATGCTGACTTATATAATATTGAACACCAATGCAAATAGCCTAGATCAGGCATTCAAAATGGATATAATGCAACATAATTTAATAAGTGATATAGTTACATAAGCCTAATTCATCTTTTGCTTCTATTTATAAAGTAAACCTGAACTACTCAAGTGCTTGTGAATGTTTTAGCTCAAATAATGTAGAATTTACATTATTTTTGTGAAGCAGACCAGATTCATTCCTATTACTGTCTCCAGCCATCGTCAGAATGTATGAAAGTCATCTACAAGGACTCACTTAGGTAAATGATCCCAGTGAACATCAATGCTGATACCATCAAACCAGAATATAACATGTACATTAATTACCAGCAGTTTTCTAGTTCCTACAAAGTTCCTTTTATAATATTCAAAAATCAACTGTTGTCAGCTGCTGTAGTGTCTGCTCTGAGTGGACAGAGAGTGAATTGTGGGTGTCTGAGTCAATCTTATCAGTTTTGAATGCTTTCATGTACATTTTTACTGTATTAAAATTGATCTAAAATAAATCACCTACTTTGGAATAGCATCTCTCTCTTTCTTTTGTGCAGTGAAAATGTTATGTAACTAGGCTATTGTTCTTTAAAAGCTTTCTATGAGGTATGAAAAAAAATTTAAAAATATAAAACAGAAAAAGAAGAAAGGGGTGACACGTCCTTGCTATAGCTTGTATCTACTATATTAATGTGATTAACTGTGGAATATTCACTATGGCAAACAGAACATCACTTGTCATCATTAGCGCATAGCTGCCCTTTAAAACAACAGTTTTTTTCATCTTCAGAAATGGTTTTCATAAGTATTCTTAATCGTGGCAGTTATGATTTGTCCAAGTGTCACAAGTTCATAGCCAACAATGGAAAATTTGTTATTTTGTATGAGTCAAATGCTCCCATCAGTAGGTGGAACTATACACTTTTTAAATTGTTTTACTATCCACCAATAACACAGAGGAAATTAAGAAGAAGAAGAAGAAGGTAAAGAAGAAGACAAAGTAAGAGGAGAAGCAGAACAAATGTTAAACCACTGTTCACATGGTGAGGATTAGAGAGGCAAGCTTGCAGTTGCCAATGTTCGTGTTTCTTGTTTTAAGCAAATTTAGAGGAAAAAAACATTATTGAAAATTACAATATAACCAGAAGGTAAAAACATGAAAGTTGCGGTACAAACAGTATGACTATTCAAACCAGTCTGGACCAGGTATGTTCTAGTTTGAACAGACTAGCTCATAGAGTCAATGAATTATGTATTAAAGGATTCAAATGGTTTACCTCCAGAAACAGCTGATTTATTTAAATCTCTGTGATTTTTATCACTGAAATCAAAACCATTAACGTCACGAGGTGAGCAGGCACAGCAGTGCAGTAAAATAAGAGAGGGTTATTTTAGAATCAGTGCAGAGTCCCTGCACTGTCTGTTTTGTCCTCATCTTTCAATGCAACATTTCATCCTTTGGTAATTTTTCATGGCTGTCTACTGTGAAGTGCAGCATGAATAAGTAATCCTAACAGTTTTTTTGATAGATTTTTTATCTGTGTTGGTGTAGACATAGAGGAGAATTCAAATTCAAGTGTTTTGCAGCAATGTTATTCTTGTTTGACAAAATTAATTTTTTTGCAATGCTACAAAAATAACACTCTTTTTATTAGCTGTATAACTAAAATGTGTGGATTGTGTAAGAGAGACAAACTGAGGCTGTGTTGTAACTTTATCATACAGACACTGGACACATTGTGGAATGAGGCTGCAAATTGTGACATTATTCTCCACCATTTGAGTGGGTGCATGCATGCATGATGTTGTGAGCATCAGGATAGAATGAAGGACCTGGGACTCACCCTGAGCTCCTTGAAGAAGATGCAGCTCCGGGCCCACTCTACAATGGAGAACAGAGTCTGGTCTGCCATGCGACACATTAGGCTGAAGGTGCTTGGCTTGTCCAGGCGGCCCCGACCGTTCTGCTCCTGCTGCAGATGAGCAACAATCTTGTTCTGCACCACCAGCTCATCTGGATCGCAGCGCAGCAGCTCCAGCACCAGTGGTGGCAGGCTGGGAGGCTGTGGTGAGGCCGAGGGGTACATGTCTGGGTAGGGGTATCCTGTCAGAGACTCAGGAGAGCTGGTATAGTCGGGACACTCTGCTTTAATCGCCCTGCCTTGGAAGGCTGTGTACTGGTACTGAGTGGTAAGGGGCACATGGGACTGCATGGCCATGCCGAGGGACGGCGGTCCATAGAGGTTGGCCTCGTAGTCTGTTGGGGTAATGGAGCTTGGGGTGGAGGGGAGCAGGCTTTTGGAGATGGTGGGCAGGCTGTGCAGCGTGCTGGTGAAGCCGTAGTCAGTCTGCAGAGGAGAGGCCGGCGGAGGAGCCGCGGTCTCCAGCTTGAACCCGTTGGATCGTATCAAAGCCTTCTTCTGCTGCTTCAAGGCCCTGTCTCTCTTGTACATGGGGCCAAATTTGTTCCTCCCCCCACGCATGCGATCTGCACGCACCGCTGTCACACAAGAGATGAGAGGTGGAAAAACAGATTTCAAAATTAAACAATGACTCTATGCTGCATTCTGCTGCACTGTCAAGATCCCCTTTGCAAAAGTCCTTGATGAGCATTCAGCTGTAACAACAGAAAGTAAAATCATAACTCCCAATTCAACAGTAACCCCAACTATTCCTGCAGAGTAAATAACAGACATGTTGGTCATTTTTGCTTCCCTTTTTAGGGCTGAGAAGAATCCCCAGAGTCCATGCAGCTCTACTCCTTCTTGTAGCCTAAATAGAGCTTTTGATTTAAAACAGGGGAGTCTCTGGGGTTTTATCAGCAAGTCAAGAATGTGTCCTTTTTATTTTTTTGCTACGGAAGCAGGTGCTTTTCTGCATTGCTGTCTGGGAATTAATCCCATCCCATGTGTAAAGGAAACAACATGAGATCCTCCAGCCTGTAAATCAGGGTTTAATTAAAGATTTTTACCACAGAAATCAAACATTGTAACATATTAAATTGTATAATAAATTCTGCATTTAATTGTACAATGATATTAAAAGGAAATAAATACATGTTAAATCTGTTTGTCCTTTGTCAGAATTAGAAGACCTTAAAATAAGCAATGAGAAATGTGTTACAATATATATCTATTTAATTATTATTATTATTATTATTATCTGCGGCAAAAAGAAAAACGGATCGGTTTAAATAACAGGTTGTAAACAGTTAAAAGAATACCTTCTAACCGCATCCCGACGCTGAGGCACTTCTGGAAGCGACAGAACGGACATCTCTTCCTTTGAGTTTTATCTATTTTACACTCCTGGTTCTCCGCACATGTGTACCTCTTGTTGTTCTGCACTGTCCTTTTGAAAAAACCCTGAAAAACAGAAAAAATATCAGAAACAGTGAAGAGGACAGTTGGTTTATAGTATATTGTACTTAACGTTGAAGGATGCAGATTTACTGTTTAGCTTGAACTTGCGCCTTGGAAATAAAACGTCACAGCTGAAAATGACTCGTTTGTATTCAGTATTGTTACTGGTAATTTATTGCACAATTAATAGTCGATAGTATTGTGCCTTAAAGCAAGAGATTAGAGTCTATATCTCAGTTTAAGTGGGTGAGTGCAATATCGCATTTTTAATTACACTTTCTGTGAAATCAGAAAAAAATGGAAAACTATGAAATATTTAAAAAATTTTAAATACTTAAATTAGTCGGCTATTATTAGTTTATTGGAGACAATAAGATGATGCAGACAACATTCGTTTGAGCAGCAAATACACAAGAGTTGATATTAAGTAATTTGATTCGTTTAAGCTTCAGCGAAAATGCCGCAACTTTTCAACTGATTGCGTGTTATAATTTGTGTATAAGGTTCGATGTGTTACCTTGCAGCTCTCGCAGGTGAGCAGACCGTAGTGGTATCCGGACACTTTGTCTCCACACACAGGACACAGCTCTTCCAGGTCGTCATCATACGTGTATTCCATAACCTTCAAAGTCACACCTGGCACATGCACACGTGCGCATACACGCAAATCACATTAAAGGCTATGTGGCAGACGAAGTGTAAAATATGCAAAGTGATATGCAATCAGTAAACTGTAAAGAGAAATCCAAAAATTAAGAAAGTCAGCCTGCATATTCTAAGTGTAAATTACAGCCAGTGAGGATTAGATTGAATTTGATCAAATGTTTATCTGAGATCAGTTTGAAGGACGTGAATGGTCAGTGTTCTCTACAGGCAAAAAATGGGCCTAGTAATAAAAATAATGTGCCGTCGTTTTGAGGACGGAATGAAGCCCAATGTAGCTGAAAATAGCCCATGTGAAATATTTATTTTAATGCCGTGTTTTTGTTTTGTTTTGTTTTGTTTTACTTTTATTGATGTTTGATATGATACACAACTAAAGAAAGGCAAAGAAAAGTAAAATGGGAAAATATTGGAGATTTTTTTGTTGTTAAACCATGACTTTAATTTAAAAGCGTACAGCAGTAAATTTATGATCTTTTATTTAAGAATTTATCTATGTATGTATCTCATTGAAAGTTTGGTAATTAAGCAATGTTTATTAACACACTGATTAAATATTTACTGTACTAATTATTTCAGAATGAAGACATGCTTTTTAAGGCCTACTTAGATCTTGTTTATAGAAAGGTCATATGCATTGCTTATAACGTTCGTCAGTGTCTTATAATTATATGAATCTGAATGTAACTTTATTAATATCTTGGTTGATGTGGGAAATTTTCTGTGTAGTTAACATCATGAACGGGGTTCTTTCCATAAATTTCGCTCCGTCGAACATTTAAAAAGTGGCAAATGTAAGTGCATGCATCGTAAATAGATATGATCCCATATATATCTATTAAATGGGCTGACCAAATCTTATAAAATTTTCCAAACCGATAGCTGCATTCACAAAAATAAAAGGAAGTTGCAGCCTATAATATTGATTTTATCCTAACTGCTAACCACCAATATCGAATTGATTTTATGTGTTACTTTTTATTTTAATGATATTTTCTGTCATAACCATTAGGCTGAACCTTCTCAGCACGCTTCACTTGATTATGGATTTATTAGGCTGTATTACATTAGGTGACCAAGTCAGGTATGGATAAAGAGCATTTACATGGTTTAAACCACAACTGAATCCATCGCATCAGCGCACACTTTGTACCATGATGAAACTATTTATTTCTAGACAGCCCTCTGGAATTGGATGTTGCTCATCGGATATGCTACAGACACCAACCTGATGGGTGGCAGATTAATTAACACAATAAAAAATAATAAATCAAAAGTATTTAGCCTGTATGCTGCCCATAAGTGGGGGAAGGAGAACATCAGCTACTACTTATTGTGGAGGGGTTTTGTTTGTTTGGTTATTTTGGTACTTTGCTACATTATCAAGTTCAAAAGATCTCTTTTTATTTATTTTAAATATCACTCGGCTTCTTGTTTTTGTATAGCATACTTTTATTGTATTGCACTATTTTCGATTTTATTTGTAGATCTTTATTGCTCATATTTAAATATGCATATTACATATTAAATTTTATATTAGACCATTTTAAATAGCAATTTTGTTCAAAGTCAGGCTGTTGTTCCGTTTAATTGTCCTTCAATAATGCGGTTAAAACTGTTTGACCATTAAAATTCTTTAATTAAAATTACTGATTCAATAATAATGAACAGGTTAGGGATCCCAGGATGTTTTTAGCAGGTTGCGTATTAACATGCGATTTTAGGGGGGGGGGGGTTAAATTCCTTCTTTTTAAAAAAAAAAAAAAAATTTATGACCCAACAAAATGGCACATGTATAGTAAATATTTAAGCTGTGCGTGCAGAGCGGGCTTTGGAATAAAAGAGAGACTTACCGTGAGCCTTGTCTCCCAACATTTGAACAGCTGAGCGCAGCTAGTCACTGATGATTGTCTGATAAGTGAAACCTGAATGTAGGTGTTGCTGCAGCCTTGCATGGGCTGCTGAGGAGAACAAAATAAAAAAGGCAAATACAAATCCGGATGGTCACTGTCTATGATAACGCTGCTCAAAGAGCCAGTTGGGCCAATGCGTGTGTGATTATGACCATTGAGGGTCTCGGAGTGAAACTCTTTCAGTCCGCTCGCTCTTTACTGCGATTCCCTTATCACAAAAGTTAGATTGCCGTAATGCCATTGGTGGACGCTGAGTCACGTGTTGGATGCTCGTTGCCTCCTCCGTGAAAATGCCTGGACTGTCACAAGAGAGCAGAGCAGTGCTGAGGGATGAGGTACATTTGGTATGCAGACACAAGAGAAACATTAAATGATTATACGGTGGTTACAGACTATTTGATAAGGTGTAGGGTTTTGGATTCATATTGATAAATTGTATAAGTAATGAGTTTTAGTTCAAGGTGACTGAGCCTAGGCCAATAAATACACCAGACCAAAAGTTCTGCCATATCACCAGTAAAAAGGAGAGGTACAAAAATAATATAATTAATAATTACTTGTATCAAAACTGGTTCGTACGTATGTACGTATGCATGTATGTATGTATGTATGTATGTATGTATGTATATTATTATTGTTGTTATTGTTGTTTTTATTATGTTATTGTTGTTGTTGTTGTGTTGTTATTATTATTAGTAGTATTAGTATTTACTATGATAAAAATACATCGGCCAATTGATGAGACCATCTTACATATGGATTCAAGTGTTGCACATTTATGTTGCACTGGTACACTACACTATAGAAGTATTTATTTTCCATTGTCATACTGATATTTTTAATGCTTAACTTTTTCTTTTTTTCTACACTGGCTATTGAAACAATGTCGGCTGTTTCCTTCTGTAGCTTTCTAAATTTATCTGCACTGGTTCACTGTATATGGTGCCATACCAGAATATACAGTATGTTTGAGCACAATGTCATACATTGGCAATAATATTAATTGACTCTGCATTTTGCTTGGTAAGCTTTGTGGAAAGCCAAGCTGTCTATTGTTAGCTGAGGCAGGAAGCAGTGGGTGGCTGCTGAGGATCCGTCAGGCTGCCGAGGGTCAATGTGTGGAAACATGAACAAAGCTGAGGGTCCTCAACTATAAACCACTGCACAATTTTAAAGACAGGAAACAAAGGACTAAAGTCTACACAAAACATTCATATCCATTCACTGTCTTTGGTTGGTGTAACTTTTGGGAGCAGCAGCTGGGTTCAAACTCGGCAGTAAGGGGCTTCAATCTGCAGGCTCCTCTTTCTCATGATGTTGGGGGTGATCACTCTTGATCTTGATTTTCCAGGACTCTGACTGTCCTTGATGAGGTGGGGTCCTATTACTGTCCGTCAGTAGTTTGGACATTAACCAGATTTGTCCCAGTGGACAATATGTGTAAGACTGACAGTTGCACTTTTTTGTCAGAGCTAAGGCAGCCATAAATCCTTTATTTGTCATTGTAAGTGCAGACTAAGGAGCATTAGCTGTTGAACTTGCTCGATAAGTCCAACAAACAGGTTGTTTGTCAGTGCATAAGAGGGGTAAGATTATCTGCAATTACCAGTGCTGCAATGAAGACACACCAGCAACACTTTTATTCAAAGCTTAATTTATGTGGTTAAAGTGAAGGATAGATAGATCAGATTTTAAGATACAAAACTGGACTGTTGGTGGGGGACTGATCACTTCAACTACTGGAGTCGTTTTTATTGCTCAGCCATTAAATCTGACCCCCTCTATAAAACTTTTAATGGAGGAATAAAATTGTTATGCTGCTGACTGGTACATTGCTGAAATTTGCTGTTTTTCATACTGTTGCTATTGTAGCCATAGTTATACTAAATGTATGTGCAGGATCATTTCGCATTACACATCAAATTCCATTTATTTACCTTTAACGTCATCTTTATGTTATGATGAAAGGTAATAGTGGTTTATTCCAGGTTTACTTCCCTAATTTTCTGCCACGTCCCTTCTTGGTAATCCGATGGTAAGCAAAATGTGTCCAGAATTATTACTAAAAAAGAAAATAAACAACATAAATCTCTCCATAGGGTCCTTACTAATAATTTGATCTATCAGGCAGCCTAAAAACTTGGCCCTCCACAACCATCTCAACCAAAATGAACGTAGTTAGAGGTATACATAAGTGTTAGGTTGTTACACCTCGTAAGAAGATTTATGGATTCATGGCTTCCTCTTTATTGACTTAATCTATTAAATCAATTTTAAGGGAGTGAAGTGAATTAAAATAGAATACTGTCTTTTCAGTATTTGGTCATAGCTACAATCTCTCCATTTATAATTTTAAATGACAAGCTTTAATAAACAGAACACAGAAAAATTCATAACAGCTTAATGCAAAGATTAGTAGTTTGAGGGAACCCGTGCCTTGTCCCTGACAGTGAGGGGAAAAACGTGCACAGCACATCTCTGCTATTAGACTGTTAACTCAGCAGTAGGGGCATACAGGGCGATAGCTTCTATCTATCAATCTGTTTCACCCCTGACCTCCAGATTCACTGCAAGGTCCTCGATTAGCCTATATCTACTCATCCAACTACTCGAGAGCACAGCCCAGAAAATAAGTGTGACTGACAGGAGCAGGAGGCCCCTGCTGAGTTGGGCCCTCTGTCGCTGGGGCCAAGACATATTGCCTATCTGCTGTTTGTCTCTGGCACGATTTTGTTTTGCAAGTGTGCTGTGGCTACAGGTCAGCGGAGCCCCAGCATCAGACAAGCTCTGTCTCTGTCTCTCAGATATATTTGTACAATAAATAAAGGGGAAGGGCTAAGGCCTAGCTCGTGTTTTGACTTCATCATTTATATTTTGTTCATTTTGTACCCCCACACCGACAACCATTTTCTGCTGGAGTGGCAGGATCTTTGCGGATAAAAGAAGATAGCGCTGCAATCACTCTGGGTGAAAGCTACAGAGGGGGGTGGCTCTCTGTGTTGTGCAGAATTTGGAGATAATTTGTAAGATTTCTCATTCAGAGTTTGTTGATCCCTTGTTGATTAGGTTCTTTCTTCCGCTCCCTGTGAAGACTACAGTCTGTGGAGCATGTTTGTTGTTAAGAAATAATCAACATAGCTTTTAAGACACACAGTTCATTGAATATTACACCCACTGAGAAGCACATTTGTATGTTAAATAGGTGAAATACAGACATTTCTCTGAAGCTGAGATGCTCTGAAAGTAGAAATATAAATAAAACCTTGCAAATTTTAGCAAACCTGACATGACATGTGACATCTTAATGCAGCTTTGTAGTACTGTAATTTTATATTGGAACTGCACAGTAAATCATCCACTGGTACAAATGGCAAAAGTACACCGTAAGTGTGATGTGTTCATCAGTGTGCGTTGGTGTGTATGTGTGAATGGGTGACTAAGTGGAAAATTCTAAAGCACTTTGCATAAAAGTGTCATGCTGTATAAATGCAGTACATTTACCATTTAGCAAAGTTATGACTAACAAGTGAAAACGGTGTCACACTGAGCAATAAACAGCCTCATATTTTTACACAAATGGCTTTCTAAAGTTTATTCCTTTAAAGGCCAATGGTAACACTGGCATATGATATGTTACAAAACCTGCAGGCTTACATTAACCTGTGTTTTTTGTTGATATGCTTCAAATCGTTAGTAAAGAATCAGCACATCCTGGCTGCTCTTACTTGACTACTTCACTCTGTGTGATGCACTCAGTGTGCAGCTACGGACATTATTTGACACACTGTGATGTGGCTAGTGTGTGTTACACTTTTGGTCAACATGATGCACAGCACTTGTGATGACAGTCTTTTTTGTGAGTGGATATCCATTATCACCTTCTTTCAAAACTAAAAATATTAGTTTGCAGTTAATCTGCTCAGTCATGTTGCTCTCCCACCCTCTTCAACAAGTCTTACTAAACCATATGAGCTCTGCTACAGACACAGGATTTAATTCCATTCCAAAAAAAAAACACATAAAGAAAAATATCAATCAGTGTCTATGCATTCACTGCCCAAAGAAAGCTTAAAACTTCCGTTTAAAATTAATTCAGATACTGTATATGGAAGAACAAACAGCATTTTTCAAAATGTTCATATTTTGACATATCTGTTGCTAATTAAACAACCTATTCTGCTTCTATAGATGACAGATGACTGAAAAATTAGACTTCAAAGTTTATGCAGTAAAAATTTAATTTCAGTCAAAATTAAACATAGAAAATTCATACAGACTTTCTTACAGTTTTCCCTGTCTACACAAGAACTGCTGCATACATGATGTACATTGTTGTGAATACTTTTATAGTTTAAGTTATCTAAATTTGTAAAATACAAATAAACATACCAACAAATGTTTTTATAAATTTAAGTTTAATTTACTAAAATACACAAGGGTGCCATGTGAAGTTTTCTCATAAATGAGCAAAAGTCAAATTATTAGTATTTCTTACCAAAATGCATTGTGTAGGCTTAAAAATGCTGGAAATACTTACAGTTACTGAACCCATAAAAAATTGTCAGACTGATTTTTTAAACATTTAAACAATGCCTTTTTTTCTACACCCGCTCTTGCCTGCTACCAGCCCTCATTTTCACTTTCTTTGTTGGAACATTGCTACATTTGCTCAAATATTACTGTCACCAAGAACAGTGTAAAAGACCACGTTACCTCAAAAATGTGACAAAAGATCGGTACATCGTATTAAGTGCTTTTACAAATATTTTAATCGAGCAACCTTTTTGATCCTCACAGAGATCTTTGACAGGCATTTTCCCTCTCATCTCTGTTCAATTGAAACATAGCTTGAATAAAGATTTGGGCAAACTGTTAATTCAGTCAGGATTTTTTTGTCTGACTCCTGCTTCTAGATGACATTTTGACCCAGCAACTGAATTTTTTTTTTTTTTTTAGGTGTGTGCATCCTACTCCCTGTGTACTTTTAAAATATCATCTTTGGAATATACAAAATTATTTGCATTAGATGTGTAAAACTATGAATATCCATTATTAATAAAACTTCTGACAGAAAAAAATGACAATGAAACAGTCAGTCTGCTTTATTTAATGTGAGGTTTGTTAGGTCCAAACATGCAAGGACAAAACTGTGACTGAAACACGTTCTGTTCTGCAGAGATTTTGTATGCAGATTTTCAGTTTGTGCAGGGTTTTTTTGGTCCATTCTATGCAAACTCAAGTTTAAAAGTTTCGACCTTCAAGTGAAGTGTCATTCTGTTAGACCCTGCCTGCTACACAGAGACAGGCTGATTCCCAGCATGGTCCATAGGCTTTCTCATTCGCCAGGCGTGACTGTATACGACAGCATGACCTCCAAGGTTGATTTATGCTTCCGCAAAAAACTGTTCTATGACAGTCAGTGTGCAGTATTCTTACACGATGACTATTTTTGATACAGTCATTGAAAGACTGTAAAAAAAAACAGGGTTTTGTCTTCAGAACATGGCTTCTGGTAAGACTCTGTCCCAGTGGCTCTAAAATTTTTACTAAAGATTGATGGATGTTTCTGTTTATTCTATTGGCTGACACAAATAGTCATCCATTTAAATAGCCTCATACAACACTGCACATAACCAAATTCCACTGATGCCATCATTGGCCTCAGCAGTAAAAATAATTTCAAATCCTCCAGAGAGACCTGTCTTCCAGCTGTGATGCACAACCCCTTATATTTAACTAATTGGTTCATTTATACCGCAGAGGAGAATGATGTGTACAGGTGAGAGCGCCAGGGCTTCATTTTCCACAATAAGACAAGAAGAATAGTAAGACTTTGTGCTAAACAGGCTGCATTCAGTGTCCCCCCAGTCTGTCCTTGACCAAGCCAGGGCGCAACCACAACAAACCACTTAGAAAAGGGAAATTAAATAGAATGATTACAATAGCACCGAGAGAAAGCAGACATGGCAGGGGTTTTCCTCTGTGTCATCCTACAAGGTCAAAACAAAAAACCCTAATCTATCTCTCTGATCCCTATAACACACGGCTTCTTAAAATTTACTCAAGAAAATGGATAGAGCCCATCCACTGACCTGCATTAGCATTGCACTGAATAGTGGATTGATTAAAGAGGATGGTAAATCATAGCTGTTAACTTGTCTGATTGACTCATGCCCCCTGCTGGTATATTTTAACCATTGATTGATACTGTGGTGCCTTTTTATACACATAGACCAAAGAGTTACAAATTCAGGCACAATATACATGTTTGCATAACATGTAAAGACAGAGTACAATCAGATGAATAATTATCAAGTGCTGATTATTAATAGTGGATGATAAAGGCTTTTTACACTGCACTCAGCACTCAGTGAAAAATGCTTAGAACCTTATTATGACCAGGGTAAGAATAGCCATGGACAAAGAATATCTAACACGAAAAGTGCTGTTGTAGAGCTCTAGTAATTTCGTTCACCAAGTTACCCAAAAATTCTGCCACACCTGAATGTGCTGCTAGCACACAGGACTTTGATATGTCAGTATGTCAGCAAACAAGTACAATTCTTTATTTGAAAATTCAATGAATTTCTTATCTGCCTATTTTCATGCATAATTTTGTGAGGGCCGGAGCCAAGAGGTGGGGAGGGGTGGCCAGGGTCCACACAGACTGAAGTCTTTCCACTCCTCTGGCCACAGCTCCCAGTTAAGTGTAAAGTCACCACACAGTCAGAACGAAATCCTCATAGAAGTTAGTTCCTTTAAGAAGTGCTGGAAGTAACTCCAGCTGTCCACTAATACCAAGACAAAGAAGAAGAAATGTAAATTATTACTTTTCCAACACAATTACAATTTCCTGGAATTTAAATGATCTTAGTACTTGTTAATTTTGTCTTCCCTAAAAATTGGGAACAGCAACAGAGGATAGCGGACAAACGTAGCCTATCCCCAGGATTTCTCAGTTTATGTTCTAATGTAGCCAAACTTTACAATGTTGCAAGTTTAGTTAATGTAAGCTTGCTTTCATCATATTGATTCAAGTTTTTCTATAAACTGAGGAAGTATGGGTTTGTCAAAGATATATTTATTTAGGAAGATTAGTATCAAAGTTCAGTTAACATGTGTCTCCAGTATCATGTGAGTTTTCTTCCAAAAAAATCCTCCTGTGCACTAGTCACTACAGTTAATTTCACTTACACTGTGCCACAGCAACAGTTACATTAATTAGATTTTTTAGATTAAGTGTTACATAAAAGTTAATTATATGAGTTGTCATGTTGAACTACTACTTGGCAATCATATCTGTAAGCAAATAATAACTGTATTTGTTTTTTTTAAAGCAACAAATAAATTCAGTGCTACTGAAGACTTAAATTGTTTTGGATGTATTTGAAAATACAGCAAATTTGCCTATTTTGTCTAATTAGCCTTGTGTTTTGCTGTCTTTAGTTTAGTGTTTGTGTTTAGTATTCAGTATATAATTGCATGTCTGTATTTTACATGACTTATAACAGTCAGACAGCATTTGTACTGTCCATGGTGCTGAAATATCTGAGAAATTAATTTCAGTGCCTGTTACATGCAAACATTAAGCACTATTGTATATATACACACACACATACATATATATATACACACATACATACATACATACATATATACATATATATATTTATATATGCTGCATTATATGACATTACTTTGGCTTTTACCGAGGCAACGCCCCTGCTGTCAAGTAATCTCTACATCTTGTTCCACATTGACACTGATGGTGATACAGTGCAGGAGATGTTTTCTTGGTGATTCTCATCTTTGCTTTCTCTCTGTGAGTTTCTTAGTGTCTGTCCAGTGAAGGTAGTGATACTCAATCTCAGCTGTCTGACTGAGACCTTCTGCACCTGCAGTCAGTTTACCCATCAATCCTGCAGTGTGTCAACTCTGGTTCTTTCCTCACCTAGTGCCAAATTGCTGTGTCAGACTCAATGACAGTTGAACATCGCTGTCACATTCAGTTGTTCTCTCTGCTACAATACTTGCATTTGTCTGAAATTAAAAATTGAAAGACAGTTTTGTCAAATAACCTTTTTCTAATCCACTAAATCTGGTAAATTATGTTTTGGGGTTCACTGTGTCTAATTTGAATGAGAAGTCTTGGAAAAAAATTATATATATAAACATATATATAAAACACAGTGTGGCAACTGTTTAGCCTGAAAAGAAACAATCATTTGAATGTCATAACTGTATCTATAATGTTAACAGCATCTCAATATTTTTGATGACTGAAGTTGAACCATATTAAGAATTTATACACAAAACATTTAAACATCTGAGTGCACGCGCGATTAATCGCAAATTAATTGCAATTTTTTTTACCATGCTCTATATGTAACTTAACAAGATATTTATTGTGTTTCTTATACTCTAGAAGAAATTGGAGAGGACAATAATAATTCCTTGGCCATCATGTGGTATTTAAGACTGGACGTGCTCCGGTGGTAACTTAGTTCACATTTACAATAAAAACAAATTACTTCTGTTCTGACCAGAGAACCATCGGGCAAAACTATAAAGCTAAACTTTCCGTTTAAAAGCCCCTTTTCTGTATCCATTTCTGCGTTGTAACCGTTTATGTTATTTTAGCACCACTTCCTGAAACTACGGGAGCTGGCAAGGCACAGACCGTGTTTGCGTTAATCGCGCGTTAAAAAAAAGTGCCGTTAAAAGGAGTTAATAACGCGTTAATTTCGACAGCCCTAGTTCTTACACTAACCAATAATTTGATATCAGCTGCACTTTGAGCAGATGAAACATGTAGCAGTTGTTTACATGTTAAGGCTTAAATAATAATCATAATCATAAAAGGAAGTCAACAGAAAGCAGTAAACCAGAGTTTGAATTGAAATACCAGCAGCTGAAGCCTCTTGGTGTGGGAGGCCACAGAGTTGGTCTATGCTGGTTACAGGAGAGCAGAACATATCCATGTGGCAGTAAAACATGTCTCCAGGGACAATTTCATAATATGAAGGTGTTACTCAAAGTAGGAGCACACTCCCTTTTAAGTTGGCTGACAAACTAAAACAAATTGTAGCAGCAGGATCAGTGAGAAAATCTGCATTCATTTATCTATTGGATCATTATGATCTGGCCATGGAAAGTCCAGTCTTTCATCTCCTTTAATGTCCCAAAGTAAAACAATGGTCCCTGCAGGAGGAAGAGACCAGACATATTCTGAAGAAGTAAGAAGAAGCAGCCTCTGAGCATCAGTCAAAAAACATGTCCCACCAGGACATCATGGTGGAAAACCTTTGACTGAGACCAGAGTTGATGTTCTCACACTTGAGGTTGATTGATATTTGTCTGGCTTTTTCACAAAGAAGATCTTATACAGAATAATGCATGGTACTTTCGCCCACATCACAGCAGACTGGTATCAGTGCAGGACTCATGAGGATAGTCTCACTAAAGTACAGAAAACCATGGTTTATTTTCTACAACACGAATATTAATTTTGATGGCTTCTTTTTTGAAGGCCTCTGATAATAGTTTGTATTAAAATCTTTGGATTTTTTGTTTTTTTAAACCAAAAATTCAAAAAAGATTAAAATACAATAAAATAATTCAGCATTATGCCCACTGAAGAGCAGTTTTGGGGGAAAATAAATACTTAGTGTCTTGTTTCACCACATTTACAACAAGCAAGTTGTGGCCTGCAACATACAATCATTTCCTCTCCATTAAGTCATGACTTGTTTGAGTAATCCAACCAAAACATTATACGTGCAACTCAAACATAAGTTTTAGAGAGCCCTGTAGGACTCTTTATCTGTAAGTTTCAAGCAAATCATTGAGAAATGGGGAGATTAAACTCCCAAGAGACAGTTTTTAGGGATGAAGAGGTCAGGGTAGCCTGTCTTCCAGAGCCCCTTACAGTATACAGTGTGCATGCTGTTTAAGCATGAAGTACATTTCCATCCCCCTAATATAAATTTATTTATTCATGTTTTTGCTGAAGTTAAGTGTTTATAATTTACAGATCCTGTATGTTCTAGCAGCTAGCATTCTTGTTATTCATCTAGGCGGCCTGAGTTCAAACCCAAGAACAGGGACCGTTTCATGTTTTTGGTCAACATTCATTATGTTACCAGGAACTAATGTACCTCTTAAGCACTGGTTAAACTAGACATGGACCCTTTACTTAGACCACTCCATGCAGTACTAATCTGACCTCTACATAGCAACTGTACTGTATTTTGAGCTGGTATAGAGTGTAAAGTACCTTAAAGAACATTTTGACACTAACTTTTTGACTGTGCAGAGATTTCATTGGAATTTCAATATAATGTATTTATATGGGAGGCTTTTACCACCTAAAAATATCCTTCCTGCCATAAATTGGTGCCAAACAACATTTTAAAAGGATTCAATATTCTGTGAGAAATTCATTATGAGGACAGTAAATAGCAAATGAATAACAACACAAAAACATCATTCTATGCCACCTCATGTTGCCCTTGACAAGGTTCCTGATTTTGAACAGCCCCTATTCTTGACAGTGCTCCTCTCGGAACTTGGCTTTTGTGTTCGGTTAATAATAGGAAAACGCTGTTAGTTAAGGCGAAACTCAATTACAACCTTGCTCGCTTTTAAATATATCTCATGTGTAGTAATCCATCACCATGGGCAGCAGCTCCGGAAGGACCCATTTGGTTCACACAAAGTTAGATGTGAAACAGTTTGTCTGTGATCAGTGCTCAGAAACATTTTGATTACCAAGACAGTAATCAGGGAACTAATGTGAGTCAACTTTTCTCGATTAAGAGCAAATAACAGTTTATTTTAGACACTTGATTCTGTATGTCAGTGTCACTGCTGAAAGATCTGACAGCTACATGACTGATACAACATTTCTGACGACATGCTGATGCTGTGTGACTTTATTTATCCTTAGTGTTTCGTCTGTTAAAAGATAAATAGCCAGGAAATGACCTCTTTTACAATGATGTTCAAACAAAAACTGCAGAACCAGAACCAACAAAAACATGGCAGTTTCAAAATAAAACTCAATATTACAGTAAATTAGAGCATTTAAAGTCACAAATGTTCTAAAATAACATTAAAAATGATAAAATTAACTTAATTAGTACAGTAGTATTTATAAGTACATGAAAATATAAAAACAGTAGATTAGATAGATTAGATAGATACAGTAGATTTAGATTCATAAAAAACAGATACATACAATGGATAATGAAAACCTTAAAAGAGGTAACAACATTGATCAAAATAAATCCTAAATTTTTTAAGAAGAAAAAGTAACAGCTATATCAGTTTTCCTCCAATACAAAAAGGAGAGATGGATCTAATATCTGAAAAAAGAAGAACACTGCAATAGTCTTAATGTAAATTCTACTTTGCTAACTACTGTGATTAGCTTAACTGTCCTTGAAGCTGCTTTTTTCACACATGGACTACGCTTCATTTTTAGTGCTGCTGTGCTGACCAGTTGAGTACTAGTAATTAAAACATTAAGTATACAGTGAACGGAACATCAAAAAAAGCAAACCTGTACAGCAATAATGTTGCACAAATGGCACAGCAATAAATGTTTGTTACCTTGTTTATTGAACCAAAGAAAATTACTATAGTATAGATACCAGGGTTAAATTCCTATGGACTATTAAACAGTTCTTTATACTTCTTATTACTTGTTATTGGTTTCGCCTCAGTTACATGGTTATATTTTAGAAATGACTGTGTAAGAGATGTCTTTGATTATATAATTTCGAATCAAAAGCTCAGGACCATCTTTAATTCACAAAACAGGTCACTCTTAAAATTGCGTTAAATATTCACTGTTGTGGGTTTCACTTTTTTAGAAATAGCTGTTCACTGAATTTTTATCAAATTTTACCCAAACAGGAGGAATTCATGCAGCTGTATGGGACTTTTTTTTGTGATGGATAAATCTACATTTGTCTCAATAAAATAAATGAATAAACTACTGTGTGACTTCAAGGGAGTGAAGGAACATTTCAACCAGTGCAACAGTGAGTCTCACTCCTGGGTTTTTCAACAGTTGCTTTCCAACAATAGAACTCTAAAGAGCATTGGAATAAAATATATTAGCCATTATTACACATACAATACTTGCTTGATACATTCAGTGTTAGTTGTGGACTTTTGAGAATGAGGGAAAAAAAGAGAACAACAGCATATTTACACTTTTGTTATTTAATTATAAAATGTACAAGTTTACACATGGATTTATAAAGAACAACACAGCAGGCCAACTGAAGTCAAATCACATATTTTTTACACACATTTCTGTCAACACCTTTCTATTAAAAAAAAGGATACAGTCTAAAAAAATGTGCAAGTTTGCAGACATCTTACAGTGCAAATATTGTCATAAACCATGCCAAACACTCAATCCAAACCCCCTTCAAATAAACCTTGACCCCCCCACTCCTAGCTGAGGATTTGGAGAGAGATCTTAAAGGTTTTTGCATGCACTTCATAACAACTGAAAATGGGAAATAAAACGGACTCCTTTTGGTTCCTTTAAATCTCTTTTCCTCACCAGATAATTGCCGGTCTTATCACTATTTGTGTTGAACATGAATTTATCACATTATGAGCGTAGTGCTGGGAGATTTTTATTATCTGGACACCAGATGTTGAAGTGTAGATTTATGCCAGAATCACATTCATTTTCAAGGCCACAGCAGGCTGGTTGGTAATTAGCTGTCATAAAAGAGGCCTTTACAAAACCACAGAAATCAGACTGAAGAACGAGAAAGGCAATTCTGAATTCATTTACTAACGAATCGCAATGAATTAAACCTTTGTCTATTCCAATCAAGATTTACTTATTAATCTATGCAATTAAATCAAGTGTCACTGAGGGCCATGTGTTGATCCAGTTGCCCCCAGCTATTATTCTGCAGTCAGTAAGAACAGAACATTCACAGGTGCACAGTATAAGGCAGGAAATCATTTCTGCTGATGGTGTACATGTGTGTGTGTGTGTGTGGTCCTAAATTCTGACTGTTACTGGCAGCTTGTCATGGCTCTCCTGGACATGACTTTCTAAGTACATTTATGTCACACTAATTTCTTTTAATTTGACTGTTTCTGTAAATTATAATTCAAGCTTAAACTGCATCTCATCAGTGTATGAATATATCAGAGCTTTCAGGTGTTTAAAGTCATTGTTTCACCACCAGCAGCCATACTGATCTTTTTTTTTAAACTCATCACTTTATATCTTGATCAGTTTATGACCTGAAGGTTGCAGACACACAGTTAAAGAGATTGTATCAAGCCGTCGACTAACTTTAGTTTCAACTGTGTAAAGTGTCTTTGCAGGCTAAAGTTAATCTAGCAAATGTTCAGAGACTGCTAACCACTATCGTTAAGCACATCCTTAACAGATCAGGACACTATCATTATCATTTAGCTCAAGTATAAAGATGAATAGAGGGTAACACTTGTTACTGAACAATATAAAATACAGAGACATAATTGAGATGTAAGATAGAATATACTGCATAGAAACACATTGTGAGGGAGGAATGGAACTTGGTATGAGCACAGTAGAAAAAGTATTGGAAAAGAATGTAAATTTGTTGCAAAATCCTCAAAAGTATTACATCTTTTATTCTACATTTTAGACCTGTGGAATAAAAACAAGATCCACTATAAATGCATCATTTGATTTCATTATAAGAATGATGTCTCTTAATCAGTCTGTGCAGTTCAGGTGTGTTAAAATATATTTTGTCTTGTCTGCTTCAAGTGCATAACTTGAAATGTTTTAAACTCTCTCTCCTCCAAACCATTCCAGCATTGTGTTACCCTGATGCTTAGCTTTGGGTCTCTAGCATTATTCTGTCACTAACTGACAAAAATACAAGTCTGGTAAAAACTAGATGATTTTATGGCTGCAGATTGCTGCCAAGTTTCCTGCCGACAAAGCCCCAATGCCAGACTTTTGTTAGCATTTCAAAAGGTGTTGGACTGATGCAGATACATTTGCTCTACCACTGCATTGTTTTAAGCCAAGTTAAATCAAAAACCAAATACATTTTTTTTTATTTGCCAGATTATATTTTGTGCCTCCTTATTTTTGTATACAAAGAATTCCCTGGTCAAAAACAAACACCATGTTAGTCTTTTTAAAAGAGAAAAAGTTAAAATGTTAAACAGCTGAATTATTTTTAAGTTTTGTCACAAAGTGGATATTTACTTGTATGGCTTTGTCATGGATCGTTCATTAAAATGGAGTGGAGGGAAACATAAAACACACAGGGAGAAAGCACATTCAGGAGCACAGAGGAAATGGCAGCAGAGGCATCAGAGAAATGTGAGGGAACAAGGTTATCCCCCCTCTGGAAGTGTGTCAGTTGGCGAGAGGTGAGGAATGGCGAGGCTGTTCTCCCGTTATCGGCATCAAGGTCGCAGCGGGCCAGGGTCAAGGGGAACGAGATGAGAGGAAGAGGGGGGAGGCAGGAGGTGTGGTGGAGGTGGGGGAGTGCGGAGGGAGGAGGACCACACCTGGTGAAGGCACACTTCAGGAGAGCGGCGGAGCACGCTCTGCTGACAAGAGCCAAGAGGAGGCAAAGTAGAAGAGTTGAGGCTGAGCTGCACAGCCAGTTCTAACCTTGACATGTGTTCGGACTGACGTACAGTAAGCCAAAAGCAAACTAATGTGTGTTCCTGCGAGGAGGAGGGGGTCCTCTTGGTAAACTGTACCCTGAACCCTGCTTCATTCTCTAAGAGCGATGTGATAAACACGTTCATATTTCACTTGATTACATTTTTATAATGCGATGAGAGATTGAGGATCAAAAAGGAGAGCTGTTTTATATTTAATATCTTTGCCTCAAAAGCTAATTAAAACAGGAAATTCTATTATTCACAGCATAAATGCTTAACATTGCACTTTTCTCAGAAAATCTTTCATTTTCTCTCTCCACTTCAGATAATCTATAGTCCACAAGTGGAGAAATCTGTGGCAAAAGTGATTAATGATTTAAATTTAAAACTGGGAGGAATTTATACTTCTTGTAAACAACTTGCCTGCTAGTCATTTACTTAAAAACCTACAAGTTAGGAATTATGTGAAATTCTTTTCCCCCAGATTCTGCTACACTTAAACCTAATGAACTTGTACAGTGATGGGTATTGGGTCACAAAATTAAATTTATCATTTTAAATTGCCTTTCAAATTTAAAAAAAACAAATCTATATAAGATATGTACAAAACATGGAACAACGTGTAAAGACATTAACAGATCTGAAAGACACTGTGAGAATCTAGTGTCAAACACAGTTTAACCTAAATCCTCACTGTACACAAATTCCAAAATTCTAAGGTCAAATTTCTTTTCAGAAGGCTTAATTCATCAGTTTCAGATGTCCAAAATGACAACATTTCATCATAAATGTTTTGTTCTTCATTTGTTTTATTTTACATTATGCTTTGTTTTAATGGCTGCACTTGTCAAAAAAATGGACCCCTTTGTGTTGCCATGCTTTGCAACTAAAGCCATTTCAAATATCAAAATAAGTATTTGGTTTAATGAACATAAATACAGTGTCAGAATTTGAGATTTGAAGAAATAAATTATCATTTTAATTAAGGATTTAACACATCTTTATGACATCAACAGTGCAGAAACAATTATTAAAAATCATTTAATGTTCTATTTTTGGCTCCATCAATTTAAAAAACTAACTATTATGAAGCTTCAGCTAAACAGGTACATTTCTTGAACATCCCATATTAGCTTGTGACATATTTAGTGACTTGATCTAAGTTATGCATGATACACTGGTGTATTTTCATCATGCAGTACAAAATATTCTTCAAATAAAACTGAAGCTGAATCAGCACTTTTGGACACTCGCATATTTGATGTCATAACTGTTCCAGCAGTGAGACACGAGTGACGCAGAACATTTCTTTAAGAGCGACAAGGTCATCTGTTGAAATAACAAGCAGAGTATTGACAGAGTGTTTCTCCGTATGTGCACTACACAGGGAAAACTAATGAACACGAAGCATTTCAGTTAATACGTCATAAAAGCATCATGTGAGCATGTTGTTTATCCGATACAATGCCGTGAATTAGGCCGTCAGCAGTCGTTGTGCTTTTTTTGAACTGACCAAGCTTCATCCAAGATATGTATAATATAAAATTTCAGGGACAGTTTTGGAACATTTTTTTCTGAGTGGGATGAGCAAAGATGCTCCAAGCAGTTATTATCAGTTAAGAACTTTGTCTCTCCAAGCTGTGTTGTTGAGAAATTCAATCCATTATTCAATTAATAAGATATTATGTGTGTTGCAGAAAAGACAATGTGAATCTGTTCATGTATAGGTTAAAATAAGTTTGCAATGAAAAGCCCAAGCTAGTCTAGTAATTAAGAAAACCATCTATTGAATCTGTTTATTTTATTAATTTTGGCAAATAAATACTTCTGTGTAGAAGCAATGTCAGTTAAGCAGTAGTTTACATTGACGGGTGAATAGAGGGGAAGTGAGCAGAGCGAAGTGAAGGACAGGATTTCATGTCAGGTTTTTAACATTTTTGTCAAGTGATGTAGACTTAACATTTAAGCATAACAAGATGTTACAAATAAAAACTCCAGGACATAGTAGGTAGAGCTTGAGTTAGCATTGTTAAAAGTGCTTCCAAACTTCAATTCCTCTGGAAACTAAATTAAATGCTTTTTGAGAGAAATTAGTATTTTATATTATTTGCTCTCAAGCTGGTGCTCACCTTGTTTTGTATTTATGAATGGGGGTATTGTCAGATTTCTTACATTAAATATCCAAAACACAAGCACATGCTGATGGTTTTTGTATGTTTTTTATGCCTGTGTGTATCACATCAATGTTTCAGTAATGTTGATATTTCTATTTTCACTATGTTGAGTTGTTTTTTAAGGTTTTGTCTAAAAGAACAATTCCTCTGGATATACAAAGTGAAAAAATCAGGCGGAGTAAGGGCCGGTTTTTGCTGGATAGAAACTGCAAGTTTGACTGTATTTTTTTTTTTTTATCTATGTCTAATTATTCAGTTACTTCATATCAGCTGCAAAAACACAAACAAATCCAACTGCTGAGATCTGAGAGCAACATTGCTTAAGTCTAATAAGTAATCTGTACAAACTGATGTACGAAATGACATGAAGTTGCTTGACTTCTATTGTTTGATTTGGTATTCTATTAAGTTCACTGCATGGATAACACATGTTTGCATTAATACCACATCCACGGCTGTGATCAAACCAGCGGCCCCTCTGGGAGTGTGAGGTCCAGCCTGAGTCTTATCACTGTGTGTTAAAACATCTACATCTGTTTTATCAAAGAGGATGTTGGACTTTAGGCACTGATAACACAATCGCAGCCGTTGGCATTTGTGAAGGGCAGCATTTGATGCTTTGTGCCAAGGTGAGACCAGAAACACCAACACAGCAGGCAAATAAACACCCCTGACACCTATTTTCTGTTCTGCTGTGAGATGGCTATCTCCCTGCAGATAGCCAGGGAAGCTCAGGTCCTGCACCCTTATGTGTAAAATTCATCCTCCGAGCCCCCCACTTCCCCCACCCCCACCGTAGCCTGTAACTGATGTTGTTGTGCCCAGGGGGATCCGCAGCCTTGACTGACCAGATCTGATTAGAGGCTTGTTAGTGGGTGGAAGGGTTAGGACGGCCTGTCAAAAGCCACTCTGTCAGCCTTGAGGAGATAAAGTGATGCCTCCTGGACCTCCGGCACTCCGCACTCATGATGCAATCAGCAGCCCCGCTGACACCCATCACTCACTGACAAGATAACCTGTGTGTATATGTGCGTCTATGTGTGTGTTCAGTCTTAGACTGATGTATAATTTAGCAATGCAGTAATCCTTTTATGAAAACATCTGTCCAGCGTTTTGGAATTTTGTTTCTTTGCTGTTAAAATCTCATTGGATGATAGGAATGATTTGTGCAGATATATGAGAGGTGCTTGAGTTCTATATTTTTGCAGTGTGGTGGTTCTTTTCAGCTCTGCCATAATGACACTGTGTCACAGTTCCTAAATTTGCATGTCACTGTTGGTTGTAGGTGCACTAATTTATGCAACATTTGATAGTTGTGAATTAAAGGTAAAATTACAAGAGCACTTCACTATTTTTATTTGACTATTATTTGATCATTTTAATGTTGTTTTATGTTCTTGCTGCACAGTTTCTCATTCTATTTGGTTTGGAAAATTTGCTTTGAAATTGAATTGATTTGCTTCATTGATTGAATTGATATTTGGCCTTAAAAATCTCTGGTTTAAACCAAGATTATCCACACTTTCGTCCTCAGTATTCCATAGCCTCACAAAGTGGCCCAATAAAAACTTTATCTACTTTCTTCTGAGAAATGATGCTTTTAAAGTCAGACCAATCAAACATTTTTTTCTGCAATAATTGTTTGCAGACGCTTACATCATCATGGTGTGATGTCATGATTGAGCCCTCATCAGCAACTAACTTGGTGTTAGACATTATTCTTGCATAGTACAATCTGAACACGTCACACATGTTAAAGGAATAGTTTGACAACTTAGACGCTCTTATATCTGTTGGTACTCTATATCTGTTAAATTCCAAGTTACAGTCAGCACCAGCCAGCTCAGCTTGGCATAAAGACTGTGAACAGCCCCCACATTTGGGGATGAAAAATCCATACACTGGAGCCTCTTAAAGTCACCACTTTTGGCAATTCAGGATAATCTTCTGAAGTATGTTTGAGTGGGTACAGTGACTTTATGGACATTCAAAAAAGTCATTACCCCCGATAAGAAACTAGTGGTGATCTTCTCATTAAAGTCTTGGTAACAAAACAACAATAAGTTCAATCCCTCTAATGTATAACTATTCTGTTACACCTAATAGAGACTCAGTAGTGCATTTTTGCCCTCAGCTCCCAATATCAGGTTGCGTTCCTAACAACTCCAAGGCTGTTTCATTAATTATAAACTCTGTGTTGCAGGAGTCACCAGTGCATCCAGAGTCCCATGTGCAGTCGGTATGACCACTTATTGTGTGTCAAGAACAAGCTCTAAAAGCTCAATAGTAGCTCAATAGTGGCAAATAATAGCACTTTAAATCACTTCTCATAGTATGTAGTCAGATCTGTGTCTGTATAAAACAGTTTCACAGCATTTGTACTGAAGTTATCATTAGAGTAAGTCTAAATTAATAATGCAATCTGAAAGCAAAGACAGTGATATTAAGTGAAGCTCATTTATCTTTTACATGTCAGTGTCTGTAGAGGAAGCTCCTAGCCTTGATCCTGGACTGTGAGTGAAAACTATCTGATACACTGCTTTACTTCAATCTGCCATTCAAAACAGACTGTTTTTTGAACTGTTTGTAGATATTTTTGGTGTTTGTTTACATAAGTGTTATTATCCTGCACTTGCAGAGCTTCAGTTTGATGGTTGTGACATTTTGGGCGTTGTTTGGCCTACTAAGGATACCTATAGAGTTTGCTGCTGTTAGCCTTTAAAACACTGGATTCTAATATTTGACAGGTTTCTCTCACTTATTATTGTTTCTCATATTTGATTTTAAGTTGTTTATGCATGATAATCACTATTTCTTGACTGTTCTGAAGTCAAACACTAAACCTGTAACAGCCAATATGAGAGAACCAAGTGGATTTTTCTGCCTCCAGAGCATCTGCAACGATACAGCATTGACTGCCTACCCTGAACATAAAATTCCAATTTCATCACTCTTTTTGTGTTAAATATATGTATTATAAGAGATGGTATCTAATTAATGACTATGGGAGCTCTAAAAAGTTAGTTTTGTACTTTATTTTTATCTGAAAGACCAAAACCTTTACTATATCAGTCACATTTTGTCACCCTGTGCCACAGAACCATTGCTTTCTCATGAACGTATAAATCTTTAAAAATGGTTCACAAATTTAAGTTTCCTAAGTTTCCTAATTTAAAGGCATTGGTAATTTAATGAGGCTGGTTCCTGTAGTTTTTTCAAACATTACTCTGACAGGAGGAAATAGTTGGTTTGGTGGGAACTACTTTCTGTTGTGGATGAACCTACATTTGGCACTGTGGTGTTTATTCCTAAATAAACTGCATAGTAATAAAGGAACATGTCACAGGTTTGAAGCAGAGAGGAATAGGATATAGCAGCTCTGATAAACACTTGGTATTGTTATCGGATGCATGTGTATGCATGTGGGATTTGTTGTTGACAATAAGAAAATATTGGTTCTCTCTTAAATAACAAAGTACTGGTAATGGAAAATTGAGCTTGAACAGTATCTGCTGACAAATAAACTTAACAGAGCATCTTTTTTGTTTTGAAGAAATCTGAGGATATGCTGTGACTGCATATATATTTTTTACCACAAAATACCACATGAAATACATTATTTTTGGAAACAAAATGCCTGCTGTGTTTCTGTATTAAATGTATCAATAAATGGCAACAACAGGTTAGCCACAGTTTACTATAAGCAATCATTTCTCAGTGTTGTAGAGTTGAGAAGAAATGCTGGCATAATTTGCAGTAAATGAGTTGATTTGGCATGCTTTCATAGCTCACTGTTCAACAGGCTGAAACACACTTTTTGTGTCTTTTTTTTATTATAGTATCTTGATGTGAAAAACATGTTGGAGTGTGCTGAACAACAGGTCAGGGACAAATACATCCACCTCCATTTCACACAGAGTTAAGCTCTCCACCCTCTGCCTACTTATCCCTCACTTAGCCCAGCATCACTGAATCAGCCCATCAGCGTCTATGATCGCCTTGCCTCTGCATACAACATTCAAAGACAGACGGAAAAATGAAGGACAGGCGGAGTACTTGCATAACGTTCACATTTATTTGGTTTCAAGTCCTAACACATTCTAAACATGCTTTTAACACGTAATGGATCACATTCTTCACAGGTAGTTAAAGTAACAAGAGCAGACAAGAGATTTGAGAAGAGAAAAACATAAAGGCGTTTCAATTGTCTGTTCACAGGTGATGACAGTGTGTAAATCTATTTCTTCCCTGAGATATGTCAAAGTTTTCTAGTCTTTTACTTCCCCCAAAAAACTCTTCTCATCTTGTGCTCCTGTACAACAGGGTTTAACAGTGGTGAGGGAGTTTCTGCACATCAGCCAACGTAGAGCTCAAACTGGTGCCAGGACGACTGAGGAAGAACCCGGAAAGATGAAATCTGAAGCTCAAGGCAAAGATATTACTTGCACCAATTATTAAAAACTGTTATATGAACCTGTACTCACGATTTCATCTTTGCAAGGTTCTAACAGTGTTATAGTTTGAAGGTTGGACATATACAGTTGGTTTGCCTGAACCAATCTTTTATAGGACTCTTTGAGTGACTCCTTTATGACATGGATAGCAGTTCCCTCCTAACCACCGCTGCAAAAAGCAATGCAAAACCATGCTTAAACTTTACTTTCTTTAAAGGAAAATTCAGCTTTTTATAACCTTGAACCTTTTTTATGCTTACTGGTTATCATGACATTTTTTCCTTTCATACTCATTAGTAAGATCTGGGCATGTGGTGACACCTGCGGACAAAAGGCTTTGCATTACTGCTCTCTATTACTGACAAAGATCTACGGACTCTGCATCAAGTCAGAGTTCAATCACAAACTATTATTCATGATAAAGTTTAAGGCAGAAAGGTCTTTTTTTCTTCTCAATAGCTGTATGAGTCCAACCTCAGAGATAACACTGCCACATCCTGTCTGTGGTCGAGCGAGCGAAGGCATGTAAACACAAGGAGGTGCTTGACCACAATTAAATTCCAAAAATCCAACCATTTACAGCCTGCAATCACTTGATAATCAATCACAAGCTGCATTGACAGAGTCAGATATGAAATCAGTCCCGTTGTAATCACTGTGTGTTACCTTGAACCGCCTCACCAATGAACAATAATCATGACGCACGATGGAAAAAAAACCCACACTGGCATATCATGACGTGGTGAGTATAGTGTACATAGCAAACAGCCATTCACAAGATAACAAGACGTATTCCGAAAAAGGTCAACACAGGAAAATAAAGCACTGGTTAACTGCAGCAAGAACGCATCACATGAATGCTTAATCAGTTTGCTGACATTGTTGTTGACATTTTTTTTCATCTTTGGTATTGGATTAATAGGATAACAGGGCAGAAGTGAAAAGAAAAAAAAACTATGCTAATTTAACATGAAACTAAGCATAAAAAAGGAGGAAGAAGATCCCTGAAAGGACAGATTAAGAGTGTTTGGTGTGTAACAAACTTAATAGCTGGAGGTCAGAGAAGAGAAAAGCCACTGACAGCAGGCGAGTCTGAGGTAGAGAGGGTTATGAGGCAACAAGTTTCAGCATAAAAACAAAAAGAAATAGGGGAAGAAAACAGGTATCAGCGCTTGTTATAAATCTGAGAGGTCACTGAGTGAAATAAGAGACACAAAATAAGAGAACATTGGTGCAATGAAACCAATAAATAAAGACAAAAATCACTTATTTGAAAGTAAGCAACAGGATGACAAATAAAGAGGTAGTTTCAGTACAGAAATTGCAAATGACATATCCCTTGTCTGCAAAAACAACAACAAAAAACATACAGAAAATAAAAAGCACACTTTTGTCAGCACGTGTGTGTATATGACATTTGGAGGTCAGAGCAGTGGCAGCAATGTGGCTGAGGTGAGTTTTTTTTTTTTTAATTTAGTGTTGATGAGCAAAGGCCAGTATTGATATCATTTGCTGCTACATTAAAGGAAAAATCCCCTTCAGATCCTCTTCCACTGTCAGATCTCAGCAGGCTGTGATGTTCAGTGCATTCCTGGAGTTACTTTGAGATGAAGTGACTTTGTTGTTGTTGGCCACCCTGAACCTTTCCAGCTCTACCTCTGCTACATTTACAAGTATTCCACTTTTTCCAGACTGTTTCTGTACAGATAGGTGGGAATATTGAACAGCAGAGAAAAATGGCAGTTGTGCAGAAAAGGCAGCTTTTTAAATTTTGACACTATGCTCAATGGCAAATATAATTTTAGAATTTTTATCTTTTAAAATTTGACATAAAACTGCATAGTAGCTGTTTCTTCCAGCAGTGGTAAAGGATTTGAAGAGGCTTTTCTTTTTTAATATACATCATATCACTCAGACTTTTGTTACATAAAAGTACATATCCCTGAGATTATGTGGTTTAAAGGGTCAGTTCAAACAAAAAACACAAATTTCATCCCTTACTTTGCCTTGCTGTCAGTCGTGGTTCTATCTGCTTAGATTTCAAGCTTAAATCCATTTCCCTCTCTTGTTTTGAAGGAAAATGAATCTTAATATCAAAACTATCTGAATGGCTTGATACCACAAAAAGCAAGCAAAAAATACAAGTTCTTTGGAGATTAGGTAAATTAACCCTTTAAACTCAGAAGCCTGTGTGATGACTGATGCAAACTCTACAAAAGGGAGAGACAAAATTGTCCACACACCTTCCTTGCTGCTCTGAGAATCCCAACAGTAGAAAACAAGTGTTATTCATGCAAGTTTGGAATGACAGATGGCTCCAAACCATCATTTCTGCATTGCAAAATGATTCAAAATACATAAAAGGCTCCAAAATGTCAGAAGTGTCCATATAAAACGTGACTGACATCTCCTGAGTAATACTTTTTCTATAAACCACTGTGGGCAAGGGAATGAGTTATTAAAAATTATGTCCAAAAACAAAAAAAAACAACAAAAAAAACAAAAGTCAACAATTCATTTAAAGTTTATAAAATGATAGGGGTTGTCTTCACTCCAAAAAAAAAGAACAATGAATATGTGAAAAACAACAAAAACCCAAAACATTCACAATAACTACATAGGTACATGAAAATGTATAAAAAAATCAAAAGATGAAAAGAGGCTAACTGGAACATTTGAAAGAGGAACACTGCATTGGACTGATGGTGGTGGTGGTGGTGTTGGTGTTGGTGTTGGTGGTGTTAAGGCTGCACACAGAGAGGTGGATGGACACAGGAGAGAGAAGCAGTGACGTTTCAATGATGCCTCTCACTCTGTCCATCACCAATGCCAAACGAGAAAATTAAAAAAAAATCCATCCTGCATGTCTCACCTTCAAACTACATCCACTTTCACTCAATGAAGGGGAGGGTGGAGGGTAAGAGGGGTGGAGGGGGACCTTGAGGGGAATAAAGTAGAAAAAGAGAAAAAAAAATACTTTTCTACAGAGGACCTACAATGTCCTGGAACCTACGTCTACTAACACTACAAGTACATCAGCGTGGTCACTGAGGAACTCCTGAATGCAAAACATTAACACTCACTTTACCCTGTTTAGATCCAGGTCGGCAGGGACCTGAGAGAGAGGAACACACTGGGTGGGCAGTGGCCGGGGTCAAGGGTCAAGGTCTCTGAACCTCACCGTCGTGTGCAAAAAAGAGAGTCGTTGCGAGGACTGCATTTTGTCTGCATTTCGAATTGTTCTTTCATCGTGAAACGGCTAAAAAAAAAAACCTCGAGAAATCCAAGAAGACACTTCAAGCGGTTTGAAATGATCATCTTATACTTCAAAAATAAAGACCATTTCCTATGGCTTTTTTTTCTTTTTTTTTTTTAAACAATGTGCATATCTGTCAAAGAGGGTATGCAAGCCGGAGGGAAGTCATCTAAATTCTCTAAACTTAACCTGGATCCGTTGAGACTTGGGCTGTTTTAATCACACTGAGTCCCCTGCTTCACAAGTTTGAGTAAAAATCTGAAAACTGTGTGTCAGCCGGCTCATAAGAGACATTTCTGTGTTGGTGTTTTGGTAAATCTGACTCAGTCAAAACATGAGGACCAAACCTGAATCAAGTCTTGGCAACTGGATTAAGTCTGACTTAAAACTTCAACTGGTCTTGGGTCTGTGCAAAATGTTGATTGGACCTGACATGACCTGAAAACAGTCTTAAGTTCCTCTGAAACCAACAAGAACTGGCCATTGAGCTTTTTAAATGGACCAACTGGTTTGAAGCAAAATACACAAAACAGGAGCTAGTGCTCTACAATGGTTTCAAGATACTGGAAGCCACATTCACTGAGTGTCAAGCACTTTTTATTGACTCTAGTTTGTTAGGCTCATGTTGGGACTTGGATCCAGTTGTTGTTGGCTTCACTTTGGTTTTAGTGTGTGACATAAAACAACGCAAAGCATTGTGTTTCTGAGTTTTGGTTGGGCAATAATGTAGAGTTCAAGATTTCACAGACAAACACAGTCTGTATGGTGGATCTTCAATATTTTGGCGATAGTGTGTTGAGTTCAAGCTACGGTTCATCAAGTTCCTGGCACTGAAGGCAGCAGAACCCAAAGCAACAAGCCATCAGATGAGAAACAGAGGGAAAAACAAAGACTGGGAATCACATCTGCTCTGTGCATACGTGTGTGCACGAGAATGTGTGCACGTTTAGCAGCATTTAGAATGAAATCCGGCAACATACTCGTCTGTCCAGCAGAGGGTTCTGCCCTCTGACACAGATTGATTCATTTCTTATCCTGATCCTTCACTGATAAGAAATCTTTCTTTTTTTTTTCTTGTGGAGCTATCAGCTTCCTACCCATCAATGGGTGTTTGAAAAAAGCATTGCATAACACTTTGGTCAAAAAAGAAAAACAATAGAACTAAAAACAGCTAGCCTAGCTATCCTCCCCTTCCCCTGCAATAAAGCCTTACATCCCCAGTCTATGATTGTAAAAAATACCCGTATGCTCCTTTTTTCAATGAAGATCCCACTGATCCAACAACTGTCACCTTAACTCATGGAATGTAAAATCGACAGGACCGCCTCCCATAAGCAGGATGTCTGAGAGTCCATGCAGATAAAGTAGCTCAGTTTTGCTAATTCACTTTGTATTTTCAGTGTAATAAAACACTGTCTTTCAATCTTTGATTTATGCAGCTCCTTTAAACATTCAGTCTCTGATTGAGGCGCCAAAGCATCCACAGGGATTTGGATTTAGACTGGGCAACTCTTCATTTAAAAGCAAGAAAAGGTACCTGAAAATAGCAACAACATCTTCCTGAGGTAGTCTCAAAACACTCGTTACGTGTCTATCCGCCCCCGTCTGAATAAAATAAACTCTTTTAAAGTCTAGCTCTAACAATAGCAACACTGACACATTGAGCAAACTGGATACACACTTGTAAACTCCAAAGACCAATGCATCTACGAGCATTTGTTTTGTACAGAAGCATGTGCACAGTGTAAATCAGCATACATTCAGCTCTGTCGTGTAATAAATATATAAAGAAAAAAGTTACAAAAAAAAAAACAAACTAGCTGCTTGTCACATTCACGAGAGGGGGGACCAGTCCCTCGACTCGGGGGGTCGGGTGGGGTTTGGGGGGGGTCTAGTTCCCGGAGGAGGCGGTCACGCAGGGCGACGGGCCGGTCCTGTAGCTCGTCAGGCTGGATTTGCAGGAGTGCAAGACTGCTTTGAACAAGAGAGGGAGCTGCTCCAGAGGGACATTCACCAGCTTCCCTGCAAACACACACACAACACACAGCACGTTAGCTTTGGATTAGCTTAGTTTAGCTTCTCTTTAACAGACATTACTAGCTCCATTAGTAATACTGTTAGTAAAAATCATACACTCGCTTCAGATTCTCTTTTTCAACTTTTGAAAGACTTTTTTCATTCACAGAGTAGTTTTAATCTTTTGTACTTCTTTGTATTTTGCTTGGTCTTAAAACACAGTCTATAAAAACTCAACACTTGCACATTTGTCATATTGTCATATTGAAAAGGCAAGTTTGCCTTTTCAATAATTTCTATTGCTTCAACTCCACAAGAACTTGAGGCAGGATTTTTTTTGCTGTATTAGTTTCCTTAAGAAATAATCTCTTTCCTTCCTTTCTTCTTTTTTTTTAACCAAGATGCGAAGTATGATGTGTACGTCATGTTTTCTGTGATGGTGATTTCCAGATTTGCTGACACTGACAAGAATCAACAGATTCCACAGAAAAATATATTGCCCAAAGTACACTTGGCCTTACCTGCAATGCAGCGGATCTCCGGGAGACACATCATGATCTCAGGGAAGCGTTTGGGCTGGTGCGGGTATTTGTACTCAGTGTAATCCTGACACACATACCAGTAGCGCTTGTTCAGCTGCTCGAGCTGGGAGATGTTGGAAAGTCCTCTGATATCTGCAGGGTTACAAATGAGAGGAAAGAGTCATTTGGGGAACACAGGGACGGCCGGGATCATCTCGGACTCAGTAATGGCAGTTCTTGTGTTGTTACCTTGGTTGAGGAAGTTGATGGCTTTCATACAGGCGTACTCCTCATTGCTGATCTTCAACTGGTGAAACTTGCGAAACAGATAAATCAACCTCTCCATCACTTCCATGCCGTCCTCACTGAAACTGAGGGATCAGACACAGACTTCTCAATTAAATTGGAAAAAAAAGTGTGGTAAATGAAACAATGTGTCTGGCGGTTTAGTATTTGGTCTATTTTCTAAATTATTCAAACAAAACAGAAAATAGGCTTTGTTTCACTACATTTACTGTCCTCACATATAATCCATCAGGATGAAAAAGTAGTACAAAAAATATAAAATCCCTGAAGCCCCATTATCTTAAGCTCCTTTGCTTCAGTGAACAAGGGAAAAATTAGGGAGGGAATGCGTCAGATCTACTGGAAGTGCTTCATAAATGTCTTACTGATCCCACAGCTTTTTGACAGAAAGATTCACAAAGTTTAATTCCACTTGTTGGACCTCAATTCCCTGTCTCTCTGACTCTCACTGATCCAATCTCTCTCACACTAACTCTGCCACTGTAAATCAGATACGCACTCCTTAACTACAGGCAAATTGACCAGAGCAACAGAACAACATCGTATATTAGGAGAAAGTGTGTCATGAGGTCAGATAATTCTGCTCTGATTTACAAAGAGCCGAACCCCCACACGTCCTTTTCTACCTAGCGAGGGACATGCGTGTATTTCACGTCAGACGGTGCTAGCCACAGCTCTGTCCTGAGGAGTCCTCCCGTTCACTGGCCCCCAGCCAACAACAATACCTGCTGTCATAGGGGGTAAATATCAAACCCTTTTGGAGATACTGAGCACACAGAGTGGAAGGTTTAACCTTTGTAGGAGATTGTTGTTGCAGGAGAATACTTATTCCTGATATCCATCTTTGCTCTTAGTGAAATAATGAATTGGCGAGACTCCCGGGGGAAGGACTCTTAACATTTTGTATCATCTGTATATTAGCGGTGCAATAGCCTCCATAAAACAGAGGTAGGAGGCAGAATGAGTCACTGCAGATGAGATATTACTGACACATCTGAGCGAGGGTAATTTCCTCTGTCAGTCCTCTGATTTTTAAATACAAATCTCAGATTCATTTAATAATTTTCCTCTTTTATTAATTTGTCTGGCATTGTGCCAGTGTCTGATGGATAACGTTACTTAGCAGGCAAATGTACAGTTTAAGCAGCAACAGTTAGCAATTATTTATCCAGTTAAGGACAGCAGGGAAGGCTATGAAAACAAAGTTGTCATATTATGGCTTAACAGGGTTTGATTAGTTGCCATGGCAAACAAGTTGGCTGGTAGCTGCCAATTTTAGGCAGTTCACCTGATAAACAGTCCAATATTCACCTGTGTTTTAGCTTTGTTTTTGGACCCAACTGACTTCTTATAACAGACATTTTAGATGAATGTGCCATTATTGTTGAAGTTTTTTTTTTTTTTTTACAAAATTCAGCTGACTGCTGGAAATGAAGTTCTTACCAAAAAGTTAAGGGATGTAAATGAACTGAGCCAAAAGATGCTAAATCAATGCTAATCATCTGAATCTGTACCTAAGAGAGACTCCTGTCACATTAAACACAGTCATTGGCCAGTGCAGCTTTAACTGATCAAATGTTCCTTTTGTAAAGTCAGACTTAACTTGTGTTCTTTGTTTAATGGTTACAAAGAAGCTATTGTTGCGTTGTGGTTAGGTATTAAAATAGGGAGGCTACATTTTTTAAAACTGATTTTAAGGTTGCTTGTAAAGAGTAATTCCAGTTTATTATCGCTGACAAAAAATAAGACCCAAATTGTGATATCCTTGGACAATGAAAAACCCAACAGCAGCTCCAGCCAAACCCTTTGAGCCCTCCATCCCCTGCAGGTCTTTGTAACTCACCCCTGCAGCTCATCGTCAGACGGCGTGTACTTGGCGGTGACGTTGGCCAGGTCTCCGAAGATCTGTGCGCTGTAGATGGTGAGGCAGGAGAGCAGGATGAGCTCCTGCCAGGTGGAGCTGAGCAGGCAGGTGTAGTCTTCTATGGAGAGCTCGCAGAAGAACGGCAGCTTCTTGATCCAGGAGATCTGGCGGAAGAGCAGCTCGTCTGCCAGGCGACACAGCAGGGCAAAAAGCTCCACCTGCGTCACTTTGTACCTGGACACACAATAAGACAATGATGAGAGTTAAAAAATGATACATGACCAAAATGTTGGCATGTTGTGTGAAAACTCAAGTCGTGTATTTACAAATTTAACATAATGCAACTGATTCATTGCACATTCAACACTGATACTCCATCATGCTTGGACTTGCAAAATATCTGCCAGTCAGCCACTAAAACTCTTAAAGTTAAGCCAAAGTGTCGGACGCTGCAATTAATTTTAAATATCCGTGAACTTTTCTACTTTAGGGTTAGACTATAATTCACCATAAGTAATGTGTTTATTGTTTTTATGTGTAATTATGTTTAATATAATTTATGTATGTGTTGACAATAATTTGTCATCTGTTTAACAAAAAACTCAAGTTTCAGTTAGTGGGAATGGAAATACAAAAAGTTAAACGTAGCTTATGGAGAAACTCTCAATTTGTCCTGAGCTTAAAAAAAAACGCTTGTCCTTGTGTGAGGATGGAAAGGAGGTGAAGTCATGACGGGTTTCTGATTATTACAGTTTGTACCACTTGGTGGCCCTAATTTTTGCTCTGTCGGTTCTCTTGACCTGCCACATGATGGCTGAAGAACTGGTTGCATTTCAGACTCAAGTAGGGAAAACATTTTGAAACTTACTCCAAAGTTTTAAGAACATTCTGCAGTCTGCTTAGCCTTTAGGAATTTTTCTGTAATTCTATGTAGGCTTTGTCACTGACAGACACAAAATACTAGCAGACTGGCAAAACTACAAGTCTTGCGATTATCATTTATTAACAACATTTAGAAGAATTTAGTGAAGTTATAACAAAATAAAAAACTGAGTGTTTACAAGTATTTTAGAAAAGAAATAAACCCTTTTTTAATTTCAAAGAAACTCCCCAAAAGCCAAATGATGTAACTGAACATTGCAGTGTTTGACAAAATATTGTTGGTACTTGCTGGGTGAATTTATGTATTACGTAATTACTGAACAAAAAAACGCTGGCATGAACTTTGAATCTCTGATCTCATGAGAGAGGACAACCTAAAGCCCCCCCATAGCGTACGCCATGTTTAGGGGGAAGTACATGAACTAATGTTACATCCGCTGAATTGACTGGTTAAGGAAGAATCAGTAATGATCGGACTCACCCGTCCTCTATGAGCATAGGGGTTGCCAGGGGGGCCAGGTCTTCAGCAGCCACGAGCTGCAGCACCAGTGGGTGGGACTGTGGGTAGAGGCTGCGGGGCTGGGGGGCCAGCAGGCCAGACTGTGCTGCGTAGCTGAACAGGTGAGGCAGGAGCTGATAGTGTGTGGACATGGAGGTGTTGATGTACTGGTCCCTGAGGGCCGCCGTGTAGCCGTTCATTTCCACAGAGCGGCTGGAAGCACACAGAGGTCAAAGGTTACACACACTTGATGACACAGGCAGAGGCGGAAGGCAACTAGGTACTTTTTGCAGAACATTTTAACATACTTTTACTCAAGTAAAGGTTTCAACTGCGGCATTTTTACTTGCAGTTGAGTGTTTTCATACAGTGGTATTGGCACTATTACTGAAAAAACAGGATCTGAATACTATTACACCGCTGCAATGAGGGGATACTTTTGTTAATTTTTTTGTTTATTAGCAAAGAAAAAGTCAACTTTGTGAAACACTTGCTAAACATCTTCAACCAGAGTCAGATAAGACTGTTAGATTTTTATTTGTGCGCCCAGCACAGAGCGAGGCTCGTGGTTTCCCTCTGCTTCCAGCGTGCTTAGCTAACATGAAGACAGACCTACTATATCTATGCTTCGTACACACACAGTTTTCCTTTAAACTACAGCTGTAGAAGCCATTTTATGACATTCTCAGCATCTATTGAGGTTTCTAATGAAACTTCAAACATCTGGCGTTGTATATTATGACGTCATCCCCCAACACCAACACACAAACAAAAAAAGTGAAAAGGTTGTGGTGAAGATAAATCCTCTTTTTTTTTGATGTCAGTGTTTTGACGTATGTTTTGAAGTTTGGAACTATTTGGTACAGCCCTTTTTCAAACTTCATAACCTTTAACTATTATGAGTGAAAGGCATTATGGAGCTCCGTTCTCTTTTCCATTACAAGTTTTTGCAACTATTTTAGAAACTCGCAGACAAAACTTTGCAGTGTACTTTGTACCTGCATACCAAAGCCTATGCTGCACAGGCATTCTATTATTGTTGTTCATTTCTTCTCAGATTTAATTTGATAAAACAAGTATTCCTCTGAATAGCCAACAGGCTGCATGGCTTCAGAGATAAACCTAATGTTTACACAAGAGAGACTAAAATAAATACCATCATGTGTGTATCTAGACAATATTTGTCCTTGATGATTGTAGATAGACATTGCCCTCGCCTCCATAGCAAGAACACCAGATAGTGCAACCAGTTCTTTGTATTTGCTATCATCGTCAAGCCTGAGGAGCTGCATATTCAGGCATTCTTCAGCTGATGAATACCTTAACTAAAGTCTGGGTGAGATGGGAACAAGGTGTTAGACTGTCAGGGCCGGCTCATTATCTCAATGGCTCCCCCCACCACGGCGCAGTGTAGCACAAGAGATGAGATGAACAACTTACTTGGATGACAGAGTGGAGGCAGGTGAGGGCTGGTTGCCCTCCGAGGCTCCATTGCTGGGCGAGCTGTGGTCGCTGTCGCCGTTGTTGCCCCAGGTGTGCTCCGGGGCTTCCTCCTTGAACTCCTGCCCCGACATAATCCGCTCTATCTCCTCCTCTGTGATCTAAAACACACACAAAGAGAGTTTGGGGTTTTTTTGGGAGCTCACAGCACATTACCATGTGACCAAAAGCACTGTGTGTCGGTTCAATTGACGAGCATTGACTACCACATCTCCGCCTTTCACTAACACGCTGAGGAGCAAGGACACAACTGCAAAATGAAACAGGGAGTGAGAGAAAAAAAGAAAGAAAGGAGGCAAACAGGTATTTGCTTGTATTAGTGTGTCTGTTGATTGGCAGAGACACACACACTTTTAAAATAATAGAATCTTTGCAGCTCTGTTCATGTAGAAAACACAGACAAAAGCCAATTTAGCATGCCAGAAAGTATGGTGCCTTGCATATGTGGCTAGGGTCATTCACTTTCATTTTTGTCAGTTCATCACATACAGTCAAACAGGCAATTCATACCATATTAATGACAGAGAGGTCCTTCTTTCATTAGTGCTCAGAAATAAAGCAGTCTTTTAATGGAAGCAGGCGTTTCTGTTTTTTTTTTTAACCATCCTTGCTGAATTGAGCTGAAATGAATTGACCACATCACTCCCATGAATAGTGGCTCAGTGGTACTTAGGCTCATGTCACACATTTTTCCTGACCATTTGTTCTCTGGCCAGTGTTAATAATGAAGCCGGCGCTGAATAGGGAGTAATCATCAGCTACATGATTATACTGATGATACAACAAGGTCAGGGCTCACTCTCATTAAATGCTACACAAGTATTCCTACGCTTAAGTCCTTAGCATTACTGCACTCCAACTCAGTGTTATTTAAGTGATTGGCTTGTGCTTTGAATGCATTAACAGTGAGTGTGTTCACAGTGTAAGCTACAATAATACGGAAAAAAAGAAGCTCTGAGCAGGGAGAGGGTCAGTGAAGACCACCAAAACAACATTTCTGGTGATCATTAAAAATGAAGTCAGTTGTTTACCTGAACAGGTCCGATGCTTTTGTTCCTACCCCCTGGCATGCCATCCTCCCTGATTGCTAATAAAAAAGAGAGAGAGAGTATAAATTTACATGTCATCCATTAACACCAATTATTCATGACTAGTATCATAGAGCTGAAGCTCTACCTAGTGGCTGAAACAAACCACAATGTGTTTTATTTCACATCTTTTTTTCTATGTTGTAATTCTTTTCAGCAGTTTTAATATGACTCCTCATGTTTTTGTTGGCAGGCAGAAATGTTTTTTATCTTTCATCTGGAAATGATTTCTTACAAGGTGGGAATTAAGCTAATATATCAAAGGTGTCATCATGAACTTTATTTAATCAAAGTATTAAGAAAATAAATTATATAAAATGATGCAGAGCTTTGAGGGGCCATTTACAATTTTCCTCCACTGGGGGGCAGCGTATGCTTATTGAAATAAGACTCTAACACACTGCATATGGACAAACTGCAGCGCAAGTCTGCTTATGTAATACTGAACTATGTGGGTCAGTGAGCATTGTGAGTGCAGAGGTCTGTTGGTAAAACTGAAGCATGTCAGCATTCATCAGGTTGGAGCCTGAAAATGAATGGCAGCTGCTCCTTCATCCTTTAAGAGATTAATTAATTGTTTGATAGAACACATTTAAAGCTGTTAGATTAAGTTAAAAAAAATTGCACTTAACCTGACTAAACCACTTCCAGCATTCACTGAAGCACAATATGCCAAATCAAATGCTAAGATTCAGGTGGCTTGTTTCGAAGAGGTTGGAAACAGACGAAGCAGCTTTAACATTTGACGTGCTGGAAGTTTTCCAAAGGAAACAGTTTCTTAATTTGTTTTAGATTTAGATGGCCAACTAAACAGATAGTATAAATTAAATAATCCCTTCAAAATGTTTGATGATTTTTTAATTCATTTCAATGATCATCTCTGAGAAGATTCTCAACAGGTGGAAATGATGTTAAAGCTGTTATTTCAAACATATTTTTAAAAAACTCCATTTTGTGATGGAGCACAAAGCCCTCTGACTGTTAGCTGCTGTCACTTCAGTTCAAGAACCTTTAAATATGAACATTTATTGTATTAAGGTCTTGCCACACAAGTTCACACATTTCTGATTAGGCCTGTCTCTGCCTGGTGAATCTCTACGACAGTGACACGTTTTATGAAAACAAGCAATGATTGGTTTTCCAGAGCAGGATGGAAGAGTAACCATAGCGATAGAAACAGCTACAGCAGTATGAAGTGTGCTGGAATCTTTGGCATCATAAAAATGTCTTCAGTGCTTATATATTTACTCTGACTGCCAGAAGGGAAACATGAAAGTCCTGAACCACAGGTTTAAATGCATTTTAAACCTATTTAAAATGTTTATTATTATTTAAATTAAAATTAAATTAAAAATTAAAATTACAATTACAATTATTTATATTATTTAATAATATAATTATTTGTTGGAATATTGTTGTTATTATTATTATTAT